>OVBA01004289.1:0-24050 GCA_900406435.1 Lepidium aucheri | reverse complement strand
TTTATTCATTTCTTGTGTGTAAACCCTAGAACTGATCACGTGTATATATAGATGATTTTGTTACTCGTTGTAAATCAAGAGAAAATAAAATCTCTCTCTTCATAATCTTTCTCAGTTATGCAACTTTCTCTCTCTCCCGAAACTCTCTCAAACTCTCTCAAACTCTCTTCAATCTCTTTAATCCGCAAAATCTCTTTCTTTCTTGAAATCTTTTAACTGTAGCATTAAGATTTGCTGTATCTTTTATAATAATAAAAAATAACTTTTAATCCCTTGATTTGTTTTGATTGGTTGGTAATATATCTTGATAAGATTCTTTAACTCATTATCATTCTTTTTCTATATAATATTATTATTAATATCTTTTTATTTTAGTTTTACATATATTTATTTTAATATTAAGAATATAGAACTATTATTAAAATAATTTTACAATAATTTACATGTTATTCTAATAATTAAAACAATTGTTATTGTATAATTTTTCATATCTTTATATATAATAAAACTGTAGCGTTAAGATTTGATGTATCTTTTATAATAATAAAAAAGAAATTTTAATCCCTTGATTTGTTTTGATTGGTTGGTATTATATCTTGATAAGGTTTTTTAACCTAATATTATTAATATCTTTTTCGTTTGGGAGAATTGCAAAAATGTCCCTCAAAAGAGAACATTTTTATCATTGCCCTCATTTTTTGGACATTTTCAAAAAATGCTGCTCATTATGGATAAATGACCAAAATACCCATTATTATATTTTTATATTTTAACAAACTTTTTTCCCGCCAAAAAGCTTTTTTTCCCGCCAAACAAAATTACCACCAAATATTTTTCCGCTTTAAGAAAAAAAATTCCCGCCAAAAAAATTTATAAGGGAGTTTATAAAAAAATTTGTAAGAGAGCTTATAAATTTTATAAGGCTTTATAAGAGAGCTTATAAAATTTATAAAGTTTTATAAGAGACCTTATAAAATTTATAAGGCTTTATGATAGAGCTTATATAATTTATAAGGCTTTATAAGATAGTTTATAAAATTTATAAGATTTATATAAAAAATTTATAAGGTGCTTATAAAAATTTATAAGGTGTTTACAAAAATTTATAAGAAAGCTTTTAAAAATTTATAAGGCTTTATAAGAGACCTTATAAAATTTATAAAGCTTTATAATAGAGCTTATATAATTTATAAAGCTTTATAATAGAGCTTATATAATTTATAAGGCTTTTAAAGAGACTTTATAAAATTTATAAGGTGTTTATAAAAAACTTATAAGGTGTTTGTCAAAATTTATAAGGATTTATAAGAGAACTTTTTTTTTCCTACAAGTTTTATAAGAGATCTTATAAAATTTATAAGGTGCTTATAGAAATTTTGTAAAGATTTATAAACGCACTTAAAAAAAAATTGGCGGAAATTTTTTTTCCATAATTATTTTTTGAAATTTCTTTTAAAATAATTTTGGCGGGAAATGATTTCTTTTTGCGGAAAATTTTTTTTTTTGCGGAAAAAATTTATAACAATTTGTTTTAGGTATTTTTGTTATTTTTGTATTAATGAGAGGCATTTTTAAAAAGATAACTGTCAAAAAGAATTTTTAAAAAAAGAAACACCAAAAAAAGCATTTCTCAAAATTTCCCTTTTTGTTTGAAGTTGTTTAAGAGATCGTTTTTAAATGGACCTATAAGATCGTTTGGCAAACGACCTTAGGTTTATTTTAAGAAATTTACTTTTCTTTTTTAGTTTTCGTATTGATATTTATATTTATGAAATATAATTTTCATTTGTGACAAATTATTTACTTTATGTATACTCTTATATGTATCTCAATGCCACACTTATTTTATATTTTTTGTTAATTTTAGTTTTACATGTATTGTATCAAACATAGCAAATATTTCAATCCATTGTATCATTATGAGATTATTTTAGTTTTACATATATTTATTTTAATATTAAAAATATAAAAATATTATTAAAATAATTTTACAATAATTTACATGTTATTCTAATAATTAAAAATAATTTTTATTGTATAATTTTTTATACCTCTATATATAATAAAACTATAGTGTTAATGTTGGAATCAGTTTCAGTACAACGAGTACTAAAACGGTGGTTCCTGATTAATAGAGTAGGTGGGCAAGGACACTTGTGGATTTGAATGGGAGTAAGAGCTTAAACTGAGTAATAAGACAGGTGAAGGCCGAATTGGTGTTCTTATTAAACTTTGAATATCCAAAAGAAGAACCTCCTTACGGAAGGATCGTGCCTCTATTTATAGTTTATAGAGGTGGTTTACATGAGTAGAAAATAAAGGAAAATTTACAAAGCTTGTGGAAGTTTTTCATGTCGGAACAGGAAAACTTCTGTTTATTGTATATTGATGTGTCATCCAACTTCCCTTCAGGTTCGTAGAACCTTCTGAGACGAGACATTTTTCTGAGTCGAATATTTTATCCGAGTTGAAGACTTAGTGCTTGCAATCGGGTGATTCTTTAATATATGACCCGTTGTTTTCGGTGGACCGAAATAGGATCTCGGCTCCACCTCCAATAATTGTTCCCCCAGACTCGGAAAATTCTAGTGCCGAATTTCCGAGTCGGAAGGGTTGTTTCATCTTCCAGAATCTTCGGTCCATGTGTCAGTTTTCCAGTAGGTCATTTGAACAGTCGCCTCGATTTTACGCAAATCATCATTATTACTGCGTGGCATCGCCTCGATTACTTCCCGCTCATTCATTATTTCAGATTTGCGTCGCTTCATATTTCAATAATTCTCTATAAGTATCGTGCCTCTTCTTCTTTTACCATTCACTTTTCATCTGCTCAAACTTTCTCTGACGACTTCCGAGTTCTTCTATACTCAAATTTCTTTAAGTTTTTTCTTGCTTCTTTTCTTCATTCTTCTTTGAAAATGCGTCTTGACGATTTTAAACTTCTCAATGTTGAGGCTGGCATTAGTTCTGCTCTTGAGGGTTTAAATGCCCGACCCTCTGGGGGTTTCCTCTAGGGTTTCTGAATTCTTAGCTGCCCCGATTCGTGACATAGTGGAGGTCCCTTTGAGCTCTGGCCGGGAGAACTCGCAGCCCGCGAAGAAGGCGAGGAATGATGCGCCATTAAGAATTGGTTCTCCAAGGAGAGAAGGTAGGAGCGGCTTCGCCTGTGGAAGGGGTAGGGGTACACCTGCTCGAACTGCTGAGGACTGCCTGGAAGTAGTGGAACTATGATCTGAACTTTCTGCCGCCAAGGAGGGACTGGCTTGTACTAAGGACGAGTTGAAAGTGGAGCGTGAAAACATCCTCAAGTTGGTATCTTAAAATGCAAAACTGTCGGATTCGCTAGACTGTGCCGAATCTGACCATGGTGCTGCCTTTAAATCTGCCGAGAAGGCTAATGACACGGTGCTAAGATTGCGCGCCGAGTTAGATTTGGTGAGGGGGGACTTTGATTCTCGACTTTGCCAGACGTTAACCGTTGAGAACTCAAGAACTTTTGGGGTTCTTCGTGAGCGCCTATTCAACCATTTCGACCGGATTGCTACTTGGTTCCGTGATCTTGATAGGAACCTCGAGACTCGTTTGTCATACGCCCAGTTTATTGGATTGGCAAACATTCTTTGATTGCTTTCCGATAGGGAAGTTGACATTCCCTGTGCTGTCATAAACTCAATGACTGCCAAATTGAACGAGTTCCTGGAACTCGTTAATAAGGAGAGCTTGACGCCGCTATTTCTGGAGGATTTGGCCATCCCAGTTTCTGAAGTTGGAGAGGCCTCCAATGCTGATGAGATCACAGAAGCATCATGATAATTTCATGAGTTAAAAAGATATAATAAAAAATACGAAAATTTAACTATTGTAGACATATACTAAGACCTATATATATCATAAAATGTTCGAATCGTAAACACGACCATAGAATATTTGGACTTACCAACATGGCTCACTGTTGTTGAAAAAAAAAAACAAAGATTACGACTCAAAATCAAGCCTACATATTATTAAAATAAAAAAATTAATCACAGACACTTTTTATTGCGAAACTTTTTATTTAGCAACACATACACAATCGCAAATACACGAGTTACACAGTGACCACTTGTGTTGTTGGTTCACTTAACGCAGAGTCACTTTGTTACTACAAAACTTTTACAGCAGAGATACAACAAAGTAAATGAGTGAATCTCACAACACCAAAATTCTTTAGGCTTGAGCCCCGAGTTCGAGCATTAAGGTGTGATTTCTCGCATCAGATCCTGGTCCCTTAAACTGTATCGGACCTGGCAACAAGAAGAAGAACTGAGAATTAGCATGAAAACTCCAGAAGAACAAAGTCAATAACTACATTAAGCAGAAACATATGTATGTAAACAAACCAGGACTAATGTATCGATTCTTCAAAGCCCATTCTTCTCGCTGCGATGCAAATTTCTTAAACGGTGCGCCTGATTCAGAAGAGCAATGAGTAATGGAGAGTACAAGCAATTTGGAGAATGATATATGTTTTAGGCTAATTACCTTCAAGTTCAACCATAGCTTTCTTGATAACAGGCTTGAACTTACCTGCAACATAAGCAAATACTGTTGGAAAAGATAAACTCTTATCAAATATTACACAACAGTATGGAATCATCGTATTCGCGGTCTTTTATTACCATGTCTTCTCTCAACATCCATCAAAGAAGTCAGTGCAGTACCACTAACTGTCCATTCTTCCACAGGAGCAGCCAAATTTCCAACCTGTAAAAATCACAGAGGGGAACATTAAGTAATCTTGAAATAATGAAACAATGAGTTTGTTTCAAGTAAGGAAGAAAAATACTAAACCGATGAAATTAATCCGGTCTTTCCACTCTGGAGAAGTGCTCCAGCACCATAACCTAATGCATAGCAGTAAGTTGCATCGAAATTTGTAGGTAATCCACATCTTCCTTCATATCTAAAACACAATCACAATAAGTTTATGTTCAGGCTAATGAATTTATCAATTAACAGATGTATTCCAGGCTTCTTAAGTTACCCAAAGAAGTGTGATTTCCCCATGAACTCTCGTTTGTATGTACCTTCCACCTTCTTTTTCTCTAGCTCAGTTTCAACCATTTGAATCAACATTTTCTCTGTCTCTATTTTAGCCACCTGACGAGTACACAATAAACAGATGCAAGATAAACCCAGTTTTCTGTTTGGTTATTCAGCAACATACATCGAGGTTTCAGCCTTTTAATCTGTTTGAATCAGTTATTGGTTAAAGCGCATGGTGGCAAGAAACAGACCTGGACATTTCCATGTGGATCTCTCTCAAGCATTAGTTGTTCTTGAATAGTTTGAGGAAGAAACTCAAAAATCTTTATAGTATTTTCTCTAAGATTCTTCTTCCATCGGCCTTCTTCATCGACATTTCCGTGTGCTAAGACTTCGTTAAGTTCAGAAATAAGCTCTTGAACCTGAAAAATAGATAGTAGATGGACGTTGAAGTACACGAATATAGAGATCAGAATCAATTTGTCCATTATGCCAACTATACCTCAGGGATAAAATCAATTAGACCTTCAGGAACAAGAATGACACCATAGTTATAACCATTTTCCGCACGTTTACAGATCACATCAACAATGTAATCCGTAACATTTTTTAGTGTAAGCTTCTTCTCAAAGACCTGTATAAAGATTGACGCTTTTCTTATTGCAAACCAAAGACTACGAATGAAGCTCGAGCAACGATAAGCTACCTCTTCTCCAATAATGGTAATGTTTGGATGAGTTTGCAAAGCACATTCAAGTGTAATATGAGAAGCAGCACGGCCCATAAGACGCACAACTACAGAGAGAATAAAACAGATGAAGTGAAACCATGATATGTTTTAGAGATGAACCAATTTGCTAAGAGAAAGTGAACATACAGTGATAATATTTTCCTGTGGAACGTGCATCGATCATAACATTTCCAATCATTTCTGAGTATATCTGCATGAATATAATCACCAAAGATAAAACCTTTCATAAGGTCTCTTAGGAGAAGAGATAACTAAGTAATGCATTTTGAACTTACTTACCTTGCAAGCAGTATCAAATCCGAAACTGGTGGGGACTTCTTTGCTCTTCAAATCACCATCGATTGTCTTTGGACATCCAATGACCCGAGTTTTCATGTTTTTACCTCTGAAAAACAGAAATGTGAGAAGTAGCAATCAATAAGTGAACAAAGGTTAAACAATGTAAATAGTGAAAGCTTCTCACTTATCAAATGGTCACTCTTCAAAAGAGTACCTGAAGTGTTCAGCGAGGAGACAAGCGTTAGTATTGGAATCATCTCCACCAATAACCACAAGACCATCTAAGTCCATCTTTGTTACAGTCTCTTCAGCTTGCTTAAACTGCAATGTGAAGCAAATTGTTGCTAACTAAGTCCATCGATCTATGAAAGCCACTACAATGAGAAGCTTATTTACCTGCTCTGGAGTTTCAATCTTGTCTCTTCCACTGCATATCATATCAAATCCACCCTGCCAAAAAGGCCACAACAAAAATTATTAAGACTAAACACAAAATGCAAATCTTTAATGCATAGATCTTCGTGCTCCAACTCTTGTTGATTTTGAATACTCCAACAAACCATGTTTCAGCAGATCTTAACAAGATTCATTCAATAATCCAATTGAGAGTATACATTCTGGTTTAGTCAATCCGAGCCCCAGAACCGAAACAAAGAGGAAAAAAAAAGACAATCTGGTTCATCTTTATCCATATCCGATTAAACCGAAAGCAAACAAAACTGAACTGACTGATGGTTGTTTTGCATTCAGATTCATGAACCGTGCCGATGAGATAATAAACGGACAAGAACCTCATAAGGCAACATCATCTCATACCTGATTTCTATAAGGGTAGACAAAATCAGAAGTAAGCTCAACATATTTTCCTTTCATAATTCCAGCTGGACCACCACGAAAACCAAACAGAGTACTTCCTTTTGCATATTCCTGCAAGTAATCTATCGAACCAGCAAGGAGCAAAATACAAATCTCAATTCTCAACACTTCAATTAAAAAACTGGATAAAGAAACAGTTGCACACAAAGTAACAAATGTCTAACCAAAAATTCCACAAATAACATTGTGTCCTCCAGGTGCTTGACCACCAGACAACACAACACCTATCTTAAGCTTTTGATTCGTTGATTCTGAGTTAGATTGGTCAGGAACCAATAAAGCCGATGGTTGTCCGAATAAATATGGGAATAATTTCGCAATTTCCTCTGCAATAACATCAAAACAATAACTCAAACATCAACAAAATCAAAATTGACATTAGCTACGAAGAATACAGAATCTTATTTGGTTTAACCGAAGCCGATGTAGTAAGAGCAAAACCCTAGAAATCAAACCTGGATGTCCGGCGGCGGAGCTCGGAGGACCATCGACGATATTGAAAGTGCTTTTAAGAACGGAAGGAAGAGGAAGCGAGTGGTCGATTCGACTTAATTGGACTTCACTGTAAACAGAAGCCATACGTGTAGACGGATTAACCGAGAATCCAGCGATGTTGTCTTCTCCGGTCAAATGACTCAAATCGAACTGTGATGCCATTTAGTGAGTTTTTGGACACTTGTGAAATTTTTCCTAGAAAGACTCAGAGTTGTGTCAGAATTGTGCCAGAAGTGTTTGGATAAGTTTCTCAGAGTTGGTAAATGATTATTATTATTACAAGCTTCCGAATATTCCAATATTCCAAATTTGATCATTGTTGGTTTATTACTGAGGTCCTTTACTGGGTTTGATTCTATGTTTTCAAACGGATGCAAATGATTTGGTTATTTTATCTTGTTAGTATTCAGTATTTATTTGTTTGAAACTATGTTTTACAATCAATTTTTTTTTCTAAAAAAATTATTTGAACTTATTTATTTCCAAACAAAGCTATTCAAGATTGTTTCTATTTGTAAATATATAAACGATCATCTATTTTGGTATTTTATGTATACTTACGGTTTAAGGAACAATATATGATTCAAAAGAAAACTTATCTTTTTATATGTAGAAAATTAGTCATTTGTAATTTGCTAGTATGAAAATATTACTTATTGTAGTATTTTATGTGTTTATGTTTATATTAACAAATTTAAACTATATATTAATGTCTAATTTTTAGAATAATCCTACAAACTTTTATTTCATTATACAATGCAACCGCTATAATGTTGTCAATTAATATTAATTTTCAAACAATTTTTGTCGGAAAACTACTTTTGTCAACTTTCAAACGAGCTTTGTTTTAACCATTCATTTTTTTTAAATGTCGCTTCAAACGTCTAACTAATTCAAAACATTGTTTAGAAATTTTTAAGCACTGCATCTGAAAATATTAACAAAATCGGTAATAGGTTCGATAAATTGATTAATAAATTTATCAATAAAAATTATTAATCACAGATTTAGTCAATTCACCACAAATCTATTAAATCCTACAAAATTTATTAAGTCCCCCCATAGACTTATTAAATATATGGTCTATAAAACAATGCCACACATTTATTAAATTTTAATTACACAGAAACTAAACCATTTTTATGCTTTGTTTTTCAACAATACTGAAACGGTAAGAGATTAATCTTGTAATGAAATGTTATTTTATTTGTTTAAGATAAGGGAACTAGTATGCTGGGACAAGTCTACAAAGATCATATCCCTAGAAAGCTTTCTAAAATTTCAGAGCAGAAAATATGTTTTATGATTAACATATACTATAAAAATGTAAGATAAAGAAAAGATGTGGAAGAAGCTCATAAGTCTTGCAAATTCTTTTGTAGGAGAAAAAACTAACCAGTCTTCTAAATTATCCATCAATGGTCTATCAATGGTCTAGAAGATACCTTCTCTTATGAGGATTGAGGAGTAATGAAATTTATTTTTAACTTTTAAATTAATTAAAAACATTCTAAAGTCGATATAGTTAAAAAAGGTAAGAAAGATGTAATAGATAGATCATAAACCCTAGAAAGTATGTACCATTATGGCAACATGTGGTTTCACTGTCAGTTTAACAAGTTGTTAAGCTACTTACCCATTGTATGTAGATCAACTAATTAGTTTAATTAGTTTTTTTTAGGTTTTAAAGTTCACTTTTCACTTTAATAGTTTAATTGAATTCCATTATCAAAATAAATACTCAAATGGATATTGTCACATGACAAAATCCCTAAAAGAACCGATTCTAAAACCTACAAAGACATGTAAATCTCCACAAAGTGATTCCATACAGCTGTGTTACATCTTTTGGGTTTAATTTCCAGTTATTGCATAACTTGTTCTTAAAGACATTAAGTGCCATTTAATTTGGATCATATAATCCGTATACAGTTAATATATAAAACCTTATTAAATAATCAAAAAAAAACAAAAATTATCTTTAATCAAGTGGTTAAATATACTTTACAATTTTATCCGCAGAATTCGACTCTAAAGAGTTGCATAATCTCTAAATGATATTGATTGAAGTTTCAAAGAAGATTTAGACTATATGTTAAATTTTTTCTATCCAACAGTTGATAAAAAAAAAGTAAAACAAGGAAAAAAAATGTAAAACACAAAAAGTAAATCAAATGAATATATTATCTAAAACATTTTTGAGAAAAAATAAAACAAAGCGCCTAGAACAAAAATTTAAGAAATTATAAATATCAAGTTGTGAAATTATTGATTCGTCTTAAGAAGATACTTGGAAGATTGAAGACCTATAGTTCAAGTGATTTTTATTGTATTTTCTGTAATATATGTTTATTTATTTGACCAAAGAAATGTTTATCTACTCTAATTTATCAACAATGATTTCCAATTAGCATTACACTTCATATCATGGTTATAATCTTTATATATCTATGATCGTGTCATGGTTTAAGTCCAAGTTTTTTTTTTTGTTAAAGTTAGGTCCAAGTTGTTTATAATATATCTATCTCCAAGTCCAACTACCACTAAAAGGAACTATACTATAAATTTTCTAAAGCCTCAAAGCAAAAAATGAGGTACAGTATAAAACTATATATATTCAAGCCAGCAAGATAAAGCATGTTTTGTCTCCAAGGCAACAACCATGCCTTATCTCTAATGTCTTACCTATATTTTGCATTATAGTAAACTTTAGGGTTTTTACAAAATAAACCATCTTTTCCATAGATATATGGTAAATTTACAAAACCCGATTTTTCATATATTAAACTATAAAACCTGGAAATAATGAAACTGCAACATATATGTTCTAGTAAAATTATATATATCGGCCGGACGATTCAGATCCCCCTCCAATGTTTAGGAAAAAAATCTAAATGTACCCAAAACTGTGCTTCAATATAATTGCTCCTGCGGAAAATTTTAAAATTTTAATTCTCTCTCAATTGATATCAAATTAATTTCCCCTCTCCCAATCTGTGGTTTTAATCGGTACAATAAACCGAAACTAATCTGATTGCAGAGTAAGCTGTAATTAAACCATAATTAAACTATAATTAATCAATAAACAAGCCACTATCAACGGGTCGTGTATTATTAATGAGTCGTTTATTAATCAATTATGATTTTACTACGATTTAATTATGGTTTACTTTGCAATCAAACTAATTTCGGTTTACTATACCGATTAGAATCACTTAAATCATGATTGGGGGAAATTAAATTTTTGACATCAATTGAGGGGGAATTAGAATTTTAAAACTTCTAGCAGGGATAATTATATTGAAATATAGTTTTGGAGACATTTAAACCTTTTCTAAACATTCGAGAGGATCTGGATCGTCCGTCCATATCCAGTGTCATATAATTAACAACTATGAACTATACACACAAACTCAAGTTAGTTCATCAATGGCTATGTGATCAACCCACAATTAGCTGCACTTGATCTTTTTATTTACTTTCTTTCTTCTTTTCTTTATTTTTCAACCTTTATTTGGTATATTTCTTTTCATTTTTAAATACTCAGGTTGCTATCTAATTTTTAATTGGGCCAGATCAGATGAAATATTACATATTAATCACTTTTTCCACATTATTAAAAAGTTTAGAAATTAAAATTTAGATATAATTCCCATCTTCTACAACAACTAAAACTAAAGTAGTTCATGAAGATGGTCTACATCACATCATCAAATTAATAGCCTCTATATTTCTAAATCACCACACAAATACATGCATTTAGCTCTCCTTTCTTCTCAGTTTTTTTTTTTTAAAATTATCTCAATCATAACTGATTTTCTTGATTGTTCCCACTTTTTATTTGGTACATGTATATTCAAAACCTTACAACATGTTTCTTTTCAATAATAATATATATATTTAGTGATAATAATCCGTTAATCATTGTGTTATTGATCTGAAATCTTATATCAATGTTAGCTAAACACTTTCTATTCTCATTTTCTTTATTAAGAAAAATTCAATTTTATGAGCACAAACATATTTATTTTTGTCAATAATAATTGGATCGATAAAACTCGATCTATAATCTAAAATTAACTTCCTAAAATCATTTTTAAATTTACTAATAATAATGAAAAGGATCGAATCTTTGATTCCAGAATTATTAATTAAATTATTATAACCACAAGATTGAGAAGAACTCAGCACACGCAAACTTATATATATTAATATTTGTTTTTTTATTTCTTTTTTAACTAATTTTTCTATACAAATATGAATAACGTTAAAGACCTAAGACCTGTTAGACTTAAAATAATTCTGAAAGAATATCTATTATTGAGTATTTAAGGGAATTAAGATGAAAACATAATCATGATTAAGATGGCCCACATCTTCAATTTAGCACATAAACATTAGAATCATTTTTTAACAAACATCTCCCCATTCTCAAAACCCCTAACTATAATGTGACTTAACCATTCAACATGAAACTCACGAATAGAGCAGAAAACGATAACAAAAAACAGAACAAACAACAAACAAAAGAAACCAGAATCTGCAGAGCTTTGTGTTGCAGCAACAACAAAGGAAGACTCAGTATTTCTTCTTCTTCTTCCTCAGTGGAATCAGACAAGAGTTCTAGATTTTCAGACCAGCAAGGTTCGCTCTCTAGCCTAACACACTACATGGTTCAAGAGAAGCTTGAGCAGATGATTAGAGAAACACAAGAAGCTACACATCAAGAGAAGATAAGAAAACAAAATATGAGAAGACGAAGAAGAAGTGAAGAAAGTATCAGTAGTACTAAGTTCATTGTGATGATGGCGATGGAGAAATGTTCTTATGATCCAAGAGAAGATTTCAGAGACTCTATGATTGAGATGATTGTAGCAAACAAGATCAAAGAAGCAGCTGAACTAAGAAGCCTCTTGGAGTATTATCTATCGATGAATTCTCGCGAATACCGGTCTGTCATTCTCCAGACCTTCTATGAGGTTTGTTCTGATTTGTTTCGTAGCTAAAAGAGAACAAAGATCAGTTGTTTGTTTACATGTTTGTGTAAGATACTCTGTTTGTAACGAATCCCGGTTTTCTGGTTAATAAATAGATTGATTCGTATACCATAAACCAAAAATAACCGAAATCAGAAATCTGAAATTACAGAAAACCGAACTGACATTCAATTTCGGTTGCAATTTTGTGTCATCTCTTTGAACTTTAACCAGACGAAAGAGTTGACAAAGTGATCTACACCGAACTGATTTCAGGTTCAATCTGAACAGAACTTTCACCAACCTTACAAACTTGAACCAAATTAAACCGAAAACACAGAGAATGAGAATGCAAACTCTTCCTATAAACCAAATCTGAACCAATGCTTAGTGTTGGTTAAGCTAATCCTTACCGACCGGTTCAAGTACGTAACTATGTATATTAATACTGTATATAAATATTTCTTGAGTAACATCCAACATAACTCTCCAACAGGTAACAACAGTTCACTATTAAACACAGACAATGGTTCTATACTTCTATATATAATGTGATGTGAGTAAAGATGATTCAAGGGTTTAAGAGAGAGCTGCCTTCTTTGATGAGAACGAAGACACTTCCGCCATCGCCTCTAGAGATTCGAAGGTCTTTGTCGAGGTAAGTTGTGAGCAGCCACGACTGTGCATTGTCACTAGGCAAAGAAAACTTCAATGGTGGTTGGCTTGAAATGGTTCTAGCCACTGAAGAAGCAGTGTCTTGTACTGATGTAAGTAACCCTCTTACAGGGTTGAGATCAATTTTCTGACCAAGAACCTCGACGAATTCAGGGATTTCAATCGAATCCGTTAGCTGAGGAGTCCCAATAACGCCTTGCTCAAACTTAATCTACAATAAACAAGCAACAATAACCAGTTGTGTTATGTAAACATTGGCTTTTGACATTTGAGGTATTAGGTGATGATTGATAATGAACCTGAACGCGTTTAGGACTTCGGACTTCGAACTTAGCATTGGTGCTAAATGATGTTGTGGCGAGTGGACCAGCAAACCGAACAGAGTTTTGAACGGTGAAGCTGTCGGAATCAATGGTTTGTGAGATCTCATCCACTTTAACCAACGGTTCAATTCTGCGTGAGAGCAATGGGAATAGACCCACAAATGATGTGTAGCTGCACAAGTCGAGATTACCATTGAGAAGATAAGTTTCCTGATTCATAACAATATCATGACCAAATATCCGACTTTAACAGCTAAAAATTCACAAAAACTCATTTGATTCTCCCTAACAAAAAGTCCATAAAATATGAAGCTTACTTTAACGGCTGATAAAATCGTAATAGCTAATTCACAAACTTACTCCAAAATCATAAATTACGAAGCTTTTAATCTTCAGAAATGATAAATGTTTGACCGTTTTCCCAAATTAAATCCATTCTGTAACAATTTATTCTGATTTCTTCACCAAAAGATCTGAAGAGAAAAGAGAATCGGAGAGAAAGTCACTTACGCGAGAATCCATTTGCCGTTGAGGAGAAATAGAGCTTCGTTTGGGGCTGGGGTAGGGTTCTTCGACTCTAGCTGCGTGATAAGCTCACTGATCTCAGCTCTCGTTTCACTAGAAGCGCGTAAACCTCGATCTGTTCCGTACAACGAATCAGCTAACGATTTCTTTAGCCGCTCTGTCTCCTCCACGGATTCAATAGCGTCATCAGCTACTTTCTCCGCCACCGATACGGATGATCCTCTCTCAGCTCCATCCGGACCCCATTCGTCGTTAACAGATGATCCTTTATCCTCTGCACCCCATTCGTCGTTAACGTCCGATGCTCGGACTCTGAAATCCGGCCGATGAACAGCGATTGCCACCTCAAATCGCCAATTAATTGAATTTACTGGCACTAGAGTCGGAGATTTCAACTGAGATTTAGAGCTCGATGAGGTTGGAACTAGGGTCTTGCAGGGAAATTGACTGAACAAAGGAACCGTAGCCATTTTTGTTTTTTTCTTCACAAGCAATGAACCAGACAAACAAACTCAAACCTCACGAATCAGGAAGCTCGCTATTTATAATGGTTGAGTTGAAAGTCAATGACATATATACCCTTCTCCCGAAATATCTTATTAGCCTTGCGATTTTACTCGGGCTCAAAAACCGGTCCAAAATTTTGCGTTCGGGTATAAGTAAAAGTAATCATCAGGTCTTAATATAGAGTGTCCATAAATATCTGATCGGGTCCGAGTATTATACGATACTCAAAATGGATATCCAAAAATCTGAATAGGTACCTGAATATTTCGGGTATTTGAATATCAAAATATTATAATACCCAAAAATGTACCCGTATATCAATTTTTTTAGATATTTTAAGTATATAATACATTCGATTTTTTTTTACAATTTTATACTCGAACCCAAACTGGAATTGAAACCATAACTGAACCGAATTGGTTTTGACTTTTAAATGGGTATAGAAATTGTGAACCCAAATTGATCCAAACTCGAGAGGATCCAAACTGAACCCAAACTAAATAATTTTCGGTTCTAAAACAGGTATCAAAATTTTATATCTAAATTACTCAAACCCGATCGGCTAATATCCGAAACCGATCTGAATATTCGAATGCCCAAGGTTATATCTTATGATAATACAAGCCAGGACACAAAGGATAAAATAGGTATTATAGAACAAATAAGCTAAGCTAGAATTTCGACACGTAGATGATTAAAGATCATCGTGTGAAGCGAGGGATTATTTTTCAGTTTATTGACCTAAAATTACCGACTTTATAAAATCCATAAATATGTGGAAGATATTTATTTCTTCCTCTTTTGTAAGGTAGGAAATATTTTAGAATTTATTTGGTTATATATTTGGTATAATTGTCCCACTCTTTATGTGGGGAGAATTAGTTTGGTTTCTATTACGAGAGAAACGCCATGCAAATGGCATGATGGATCTAGAATCTTCGGACGTGTAGTTTGTGTTTTTTGGCCATTTTATCGGTTTTATCGACGGTCCAGATTCGTTAGAATGCTAAAGAGTCCGAGTTTTTGCTTTTTTTTTTATCATCTATAAATTTCATTGATAATAAACCCAAACCTTAAGGACATTAAAGGCTAACAATAAAAAAGATCTCTGATGACAGAGAAAATCAACCTTATAAAGAAGCCAATCAAGAGCCTCTTGTGACTTGAGAGCAATGAGCCCAATAAGCTTCAGACATAGAATAAGTGAAGCCCAAACTCAAAAAGGCCTTTCGAGCCCATCAAGTTGAAGCAAGTGACGGCAAAACTTTGCAATAATGTACCTGCAAGATTTTTTTTTTTTTTTTGGTCGAATGTACCTGCAAAAGATGATAAGGAAGATAGTAACCATATCGACGAATTAATTAAAATCAATTTTAGGAATTCCAAAAGAAATTGTTATGGTGACGTGTGAAAGAAGAAAGAATGTTTTGGAAGTGTGACATGAAACCTGAGTTGGAGACTTTTGTCCTCTGTGGGAAAGCACAATTTTGTCATAAGAAAGATTTGATGCAGCGTAAATTAGGGTTTCCGTGAAAGAGACAAATGAAAAATAATTAAAATCATAAAAATAAAATATGCATATTAATGTCTTGATCACAAATTATGGCAGTTGAGGCTGAAACGGACTTATGGTTTCAGGCCCAAGAAAGGGTTCAGGTGAAATCGACTTACGAGCTTTCATATGAACCCTTGAGGGATTTTCAGTCCCGACCATTGGTAGGCTCTCCAAGCTTCACTGCATATATTTGTTATGTGGACGGGTCATGGAAGGACTCAGAATACTTTTTGAGTCTGGGATGGATATGCTTTCTAGATGCAGTGACGGTTACGCGTATGGGTGCTCGGGGAATTCGTCGCAGTCTTTCCGCTCTACACTCTGAATTTGAAGCAGTGCTTTGGGCGATGAACTGCTTGATCGAGATGAACATCACGGAGGTGGCAATAGCATCTGATTGCTCAGAAGTGCTGAAAATGATTTCTGATCCTGAGGAATGGCCAGCCTTCAAGGATTATCTAGAAGATTTCACCCGCCTCAAGAGTCTCTTTCGAGTTTTCTCTTTCTTTTGTATTCCTCGTTCCTTAAATTTTAAAGCCGATTTCCTTGTTCGTTCTGTTAGAGAGCTATCAAGGAATTTATCTTTTGTAGACAATTCACCACCAGACTACTGGCTTCCATGTTTTTTTTAATGAATATCAGAGTTGCAAAAAAAAAAGTCTTGATCACAACACAGACCGTTAGATAAGGAGTTGATCCATACATAAATTTTCGAATGCATTCTTTGATCCAAAATATATATATCACATACCACCAAAGAGGTTTATTACAAAACATAAAATAGAAAATTACAACACACAAAAAAGGTTTTTGAGAACACATCGTGACTAATTAATTAGTATAAACACGTACATATGCTTAGAAAAGGGACAAGAGTAACTGTTCAACGAGCGTTTTTGATGACTACTTCGGGCTTGTTTTACCGAAACTTTTCCATGAACCACTCATGCTTGTCTGAAAAGAAGATATGTCCAATCACAAATCCACAAAAAACACCAGGTCCATACGCTATTGCTGCTGCAATCCAGCTAATCACTTGTTTATCATGCTCTTCCAAATCATCCGGCTGATTCAAGACGTGAGTTTTTCCACAAATTTCTTCCAGACCGTAAAGTCTAGAGTTATCCGTAAATGAAGAACAATCTTGGCTTAGAAATTGTGTGCTCTGTGGTATTGGGCCTTCAAGATTGTTGTGGGAGAAGTTCATCGTTGATAAAAAGGAGAGAGTACCAAGATCTTGAGGAATCCGACCTTCCAATTGATTCTGAGATACGTCTAATGCCTCTAGAGTAGTCAGATTTGCCAAGGATTGTGGTATGTCGTTTGTGAAAGCATTACTTGACAAGTTGAGTAGACGCAGTCCTTTTAACAATCCAATAGATTCAGGGATTCTTCCACGAAATTTGTTTCCCGAGAAATCAATCGCTATGAAGTCTTCTCGGATCCTTGAAAATTCTGTATCTACTCCTTTGAGCACCATTTCCATTGAATTAATGTAGGACGCAACATACACCATGAAATCTTCCATGTACATGTTATCATGTTGTGATGTGGTCATCTCAAGCCAGCTTGAAAAATAGAAAGTTGGGAAGGTTCCAGTGAAGTCATTTTGTGAGATATCAATGACTTTTAACATTTGAAATCCAATAGAGTTCTGGTTGTGATATAGCGGTCCATAGAATTGATTTGCTCGGAGGATGAGGACGTTTAACGATGGTAGAGAACCTAACCAAGATGGAAACTCATCACTAAAGTTGTTTCTTCCCACGTTCAAAAATTTCATAGCTTTACAACTAATCAAAGATTTTGGAAGCTTTCCCTCGAACTGATTGAAGCTAATGTCAACTTCTTTTAAATTGGTAGCATTGACAAACATCTCTGGAAGAACTCCACTGAGGTTGTTGTTTCGCAGATTCAATACTCCAAGACCATTAGTGATATTCCTTAAGCATGGAGGAATCGAGCCATTAAAGTTATTAGTGGACAAATCTAAGAGCTCTAAGGATCTAAGCTTGCTGAATATCCAATAGGGAAATGGTCCTCGGAATGAGTTTGATGTAAGACTCAACACATTCATTTTTGTTCCATCAAAAACTTCTGAGGAGTTTCCAAAACCGCTAAAAGAGTTGTAAGATAGCTTTAGAGCCTCCAATTTCCATAAGCAACTTGGTACTTTTCCGTCCAACTTATTGTGGGAGAGATCAAGGTAAGTGAGGTCGACTAACTTTGAGATTGATGTAGGTATTGGCCCAATGAAATTGTTGAAACTAAGATCTAAGATGTTGAGATGGAGAAATTTAGATATAGATGCTGGGACTAGACCATCAATATTGTTACTAGCAAGGGATAGAGCAAAGAGCTTGGAAGATGAAGATGTATTCCCGAACTCTATAGGGCCCTTGAACTGGTTTCTCCTCGAATAAACCAATTTTAACGAATGAATCGTGAACAAGAATGTAGGAAAAGGCCCAGAAAATGAGTTTTCATCCAATAATAGATACTCTAAGTTGTGAAGTCGACTCATGTCAAGTGGGAGCTCGGATTCGAAGTAATTATTGTCGAGGTAAAGTGTGGACAATCTTGTTAAATTGGCAAATGAAACAGGAATTTTCCCACTTAAGTGGTTATTAGTGAGACTCAAGGAGTTTAGTCTGGTTAAGTTTCCAATTGAAGTTGGAACTTGACCAACTAATTCATTTCGGGAAAGGTCAAGAAAAGTGAGATGAGAAAGGTTTCCTAATGAAGAAGGAATCTGTCCATAAAGATTACACTCTCTAAGGTTTAGGTTCTCAAGGCATTGAAGCTTAAAAAGAGCACTATTTGGTTTCAAAGAGTTGTTTAGAGAGACATTATCAAGGTCAAGTGAAATCACCTTGCCAAAACTAGTATCGCATGTGATACCCTCCCAAGAACAGCAATCACCGCTTGTGTTCCATGAACTCATATAGTTCACCGAGAACTCATGTTTGAATTCCAAAAGAGCATTCATCTGATCTTGGTGGCAAAGTGTAGGAGAAGCAAAGGAGTGTAGAACAAAAGATAACAAGAAGAAGAAATACAAAACGACACAGGAATGGCTAGAAATCATTGTCACCTTCTTTTGTTCTTTGTTTGTGTTGTGTGTGATAGGTTATAATTGTGGTTCTGCAATTGTCTTTATAAAGAAAAACAAAATAGATCAAGTTTAGAGTTTAGTTCTTGACTTTAGAAAAGCGTCCATTGAGGTGTTGTCTTCTTATCCTGACGAGTTCTTGACGTTAGAATATGTAGCATCAATTTTGTTCATGTGAACAGTGGACTTTTTGTTCATGTGAACAGTGAATATTTTATCCCACGAGGTAAAGACCATTGTCTCATTTCTACCACCATATACGTCACGTAATCTCATGACTTGACAGTCCTTGTCGAGTGCTTTGTCGTAAGAGCAACATTTTTAGAGGTATTTTAAAGTGGGGTTCTTAGAGTTAAAAGTTGTATTTTTGTGGATAATTTTATGTAGGATTAATGGGTAGTTCTTAAAGTAGAGTTTTTTAGAACAAAAAAATGAGAGAGAGTAAAAAGATGAGAGAGAGTAAAAAAAGAAGAAAGAGTCAAAAGATGATAGAGAGTAAAAAGGAGAGAGGATAAAAGAGGAGAGAGAGTAAAAAAGAGGAGAATGAGTAAAAAGAGGAGAGAGAGTGAAAAGATGAGACAGAGTAAAAAAATGAGAGAAACTAAAAATATGAGAGAGAGACTAAAAAGAGCAGAGAGTAAAAAGATGAGACAGAGTAAAAAAAAGGAGAAAGAGTCAAAATATAAGAGAGAGTAAAAAAGAGGAGAGAGAGTGAAAAAGAGGAGAGAGACTAAAAAGATGAGAGAGACTAAAAAGAGGAGAGAGAGTAAAAAGATGAGACAAAGTAAAAAAGGAGAAAGAGTCAAAAGATGAGAGAGAGTGAAAAAGAGGAGAGAGTAAAAAGGATAAATGGTAAAAAGAAGAGAGAGAGAGTGTGAAAAAGAGGAGAGAGAGTAGAAAAGGAAAAAGGGTAAAAAAAGGTGAGAGAGTAAAAAGAGGGAAGAGAGTGAAAAAAAAAAAGAGAGTAAAAAAGAGAGGATAAAAATAAAAAAGAGAGTAAAAAGAGGAGAGAGAGTAAAAAAGGAAAAAAGGTAAAAAGAGGTGAGAGAGTAAAAAGAAGGGAGAGAATGAAAATGAGAAGATAGTAAAAAAAAGAGGGTAAAAAGAGGAAAGAGAATAAAAAAGAGGAGAGAAGAGTGAAAAGATAAGAGAAAGTAAAAAAGAGGAGAGGGAGTAAAAAATGAGAGAAAATAAGCTTTTAATAATAAAATAATCTAAAAAACTCATTAAAAGAGTATCTTAAATAATAAACTTTCAAGAGGTTCTTAAGTTTTTTAATAATAAAATAATTTAAAAAACTCTTAAGAACCCCTTGATAATGATGGTCTAATATCTTCCGGAAAAAAATAGCTAATTTCATTAATTCCAAACAAAAAATTTCAAATTGGAATCAATAACTGAAAAGATGCAAATGGTAAGACCTTACAAAAAACAGTAGGATACTTAATAGTTTTTCTAACAAACATTAGTCGCTAATTTAACGAAATGTGATCTTTTTAATTTTATTTGGGATCACTCAAACATATTAGCTATAGATTTTGTTTTTCATCCCAAGTTCCAGTTCAAGAAATAAATTCAAATTTTATTTTTTAAGAAAAATATAAAACGAAATGCATGTAAACAAGCATTGATTTCGATGACTTCATATTAGTTAATACACTACAAGAAAATAATGTTAGAACTGAAGGTGTTTCCCACTGCTAAATTCCGTTGAAAAGAATACTGACGGCAACCAATAATACACAATAAAATATTTGAGTTCTGTTGGCACCTGTTGAAAAAATAGTTCGTCGGTTTCCGTTGGTTTGGAAATACCTCTAACCTCTAGCCTCTAAATCTTCTGCTAGTGCGCAGGAAGAACCACTTTATGCTCTCAAGAGATATTATCTTTGAGGTTGTGGGGAGAGACCATAACTGCTCATTAAATTAGTTAGTTGTAAGATATTGTACTTTCCACTTTTTGTAAGAACAACTCTTGCAGCTTATCGATTATAACCACATCAATAAACCTTATATTTGTGGGATACTTTTGTACTTTATAAAGAAAAATGTTTTCTTTTTAGGAATTCACATGTTTGATAAATGAAATGCTGCCAAACATAGAGTGATCGTGAAATGAATATGGGTTGATTTGAACCTGGGTTCGAGTCTGAAAAAGCAGAGAATTTAACTAAATTGCAAACAACAATCGACTAGATCACTTTGAAATATGATTTATTAAGCAATATTCTTTTCTTACAAAAGAACTATTCTTGTTGGAATTATTCTACTCGAAAAACCAACCTAAATCTATTTCAAAAACCCTAGTCGATAACCTAGGCTCAATTCACTAATCTCTCTAAAAATTTTCCCTAAGTTCTTCGAGAATTAGGTACCGATTTCTCCTTATCAAAAAGGATAATTTTCTTTTTTCTCTGATCTTCCAAATATTCTCTAACAAATTTGAGTCTTCCTCTCCAAGTTTAATAACCTATCACGTTCCTTTTAATTATCCACGTGACGTGATGTCCCTCACACATCTTCAGAGTCCACACTGGAAACTACTTTAGGTTTATTTGTGGCATCAATGGCAATCACATGATTTCCCTTAGTCCTAAGAGTAGTTGGACCTCATGGTCCGTAAACCTTTGGCCTAGGTAATTTCATTGACCAGTTGTGGAGTAAAATTTCTGCTTAGTCTGGAGTTTCTACTGTTTATGATGTTTTTGTTGAACCAAGTTATTGAATTTATTATATAAATATAATTCCCACATTTGATACGTGTGTTTTATGGATTTTTGTCCTCTACTTTCTGGATGATAAAAGCAAGTACAGTATACTTTCTCCTTGTTTCATTTCATGATACTTGTAACCACATGAGATGCTTCGTTTCCTCACATGATTAAGACTAAAATTTTGTCTTGAATACCTTTGAAATCACACAGAAAAAGTTATCATTTTAAATTCAAATTAAATCAACAAAATCAAATTTCTGGAATTTCCGGAATAAATCGTTACGGTGACGTGGGCAAGAAGAAAGAATATTTGGGCACTGTGAATGAATCATTGAGTTGGAGACTTTCGCGCCCTACTCTGTGCTAAAGCAAAATTTCCATGATTTTTCTTTCTTTTTTTTTTTTTAACTTAGAAAGTCTTCATATATTGGAAAAGATTTAATGCAGCGTAAATTAGAGTTTCTATGAAAGAGACAAATAAAAAAAAAAATCAAAATCACAATAAATAAATAAAAGCATTTCAAATTCTTTCGAATAAGGAGTTAATCCCATACATGATACATCCTTAAAATAAATTATTACAATCACAACAGAATTATTTTATACTTTTTGTAATCACAATTCTGTTGTAATTGTAATATTTTATTTTGTGCTTTTGTAATATTTTACCACCAAAAACGTTTATTACTATTAGATTGATCTTTTTTGTTGAAATGTGAAAATTATTATGTACAAAATATATTTATGTACAAAGAAATAAAAAGACAGAGCCTAAGAAGAAATTCTACTCAAAATAAAAAATTAAGGTAAATGAAATTCAAACCATCTTTGAAGTAAATCTTGAAACCTACAAGGCTGAAGAGAAGCAATTCTATTTCGGATTTGCTTATCTATTAGGCAAGTCAAAGCTGCAATAGAACACAAGAGTTATTGTGAATTATAGAGTTCCTTTCTCTCCAAATATGATATATGGTACTTTGAGGTGCTAAACAAATGGGAATATGATCAGTCCGAGAGAAACGAGAACTGAGAAGATCTGTTATTGTATCATTCCAGTCAGGTGTGACATTTGAACTCATTAGCTTGCCACAAAGATTCATTCAAATAGAGAAACTATAAAGGCAAGCAGGAAATAAATGCTCTCTAGCTTCATCAGGTTCTCTACAAAAAACACAAGCGTGCATAATTCCCCAAGAGCGCATCCTAGTACCGGTGGAAAGCTTGTTAAGAATAACTAACCAGGAGATGAAGGAATGACGAGGAATATCCTGGGAGAACCAAATAATTAAGAGAGGACCAAGGGACTCTAGGTTTGTGTTGTAAATCCCAAGTTGCAGATGTTGAGAAAGAATGTTTGAACACATTAGGAGAATGGTTCCAGAGAAAGACATTGTTACCCAAAAAAGAATCAGGAGGTTGAGAGTGAGCAATGACATCAAGAACCTGCTGAAAACATAGACAAGCTGAGCTAAGAAGGGTTGGTAGAATAGAGAATGCCTCAGCCACAGTGGCATTGCGAGGGATTCTAGAAAACCAAGCTCCAGAATTGCCAATAAAATCAAGTAATTTGCTAGTCTCACACCAATTATCGAACCAAAAATAAGAATTTGAACCTGATCTGATTTGGACCTTCAAGTATTGATAAGGTGTGTGACTACTTTTAGACTGATTAGAGAGAAAGAATTGAGAATCTGAAGAAGAATTTCATTAATCCATCGTTAAAGAAAAAATCTGGGCTTGTTTGTACGAAACTTTTCCATGAACCACTCATGCTTGTGTGAAATGAAGATGTGTCCAATGACCAGTCCACAAAATACACCAGGTCCATACGCTATTGCCGCTGCGATCCAGTTAATCACTTGATTTTCATGCTCTTGCAATTCATCTGGCTCTTCTATAGGATTCAAGACATGATTTATACCACAAATTTCTTCGAGACCGTAAAGTCTAGAGTTGTCCGTAATTGTGGGAGAAGTTCATCGTTAATAAAAAGGAGAGAGTACCAAGATCTTGAGGAATCCGACCTACCAATTGATTCCGGGATAGGTCTAATGCCTCAAGATTTTTCAGATTTGCCAATGATTGAGGTATCTCGCTTGTGAAAGCATTACTTGACATGTTAAGTAGACGTAGCCCCTTCAACAATCCAATAGACTCAGGGATTCTTCCACAAAATTTGTTTTCCTATAAGTCAATGGCTATGAAGTCTTCTCGGATCCCTGAAAATTCTGTATTGA
>OVBA01004288.1:0-24056 GCA_900406435.1 Lepidium aucheri | reverse complement strand
TCACATACACACTTCGAGTTTTTACAAATTCACTAAGTCTAGGTATTACAAGACCACTTTTACATGTCCTTACGTCACTTTTGCTTATCACAGAATGCCGTTTGGATTGTGTAATGCCCCAACGGCTTTTCAAGGATGTATGATGTCCATTTTTACTAACATGATCGAGGATACCATGGAAGTCTTTATGGATGATTTTTCGATATATGGTTCTTCTTTTGCTGTTTGTCTTTCTTATCTTTGCAGGGTACTTCAACGATGTGAGGAGAAACACCTTGTGTTGAACTGGGAGAAGTGCACTTCATGGTTAGAAATGGGATAGTCTTAGGACACAAGATATCTGAAAATGGTATAGAGGTTGACAAAGCCAAGATCAAGATCATGACTAGTCTGAAATCGCCAACCACTGTGAAGGACCTAAGGAGTTTCTTGGTTATGCGGGTTTTTACAGAAGGTTTATCAAAGATTTTTCAAAGCTGGCCAGACCTTTGACACAACTGTTATGCAAGGACGTCAAGTTCGACTTCACTAAGGAGAGTGAAGAAGCCTTTCTCACCTTGAAGGGAGCTTTAGTGAGCGCACCGATTGTGCAACCACCTGATTAGGACTTGCCGTTTGAGATTAGTGTGATGCAAGTGATTATGAAGTTGGAGCTGTTTTGGGACAGAAAAAAGATAAGAAACTGCATGTGATATATTATGCTAGTCGAACTTTAGATGTTGCTCAGATGAAGTATGCTACTACAAAGAATGAGCTGAGCTGTTGTTTTTGCATTCAAAAAGTTCATGTCATATCTGGTTGGTTCTAAGGTGATTGTACACACGAATCATGCATCATTAAAGTATCTTCTTTCCAAGAAGGATGCAAAACCAAGATTACTTCGATAGGGTTCTCCTCCTTCAGGAATTTGATCTTGAGATTTGGGACAAACAAGGCATTGAGAACGGAGTGGTTGATCACTTGTCAAGGCTTCGTGTAAATGATGAGGTACCTTTGGATGATAATCTACACTAAGAGCAGGTTTATTCCATTCATACCACATCGAGACCAACTGGTGCATCCACAGACTCTTTGTGGGTTTCGGGCACTCCATGGTTTGCTGAGATTACAAATTACTTAGATGCAAATGTTGAACCTCTTGCGTTTCATGGTTACAGGTAGAAGAAGTTCCTCTGCGACATCCGACACTACTATTGGGATGCATCTTATCTTTACAAGCTATGTGCCAATGGGATTTTTAGACGATGTGTCACCGAGGATGAAGTTTTAGGGATCTTGTTTTACTGTCATGGCTCCTCTTATGCAGGACGCTTTGCAACATTCAAAACAGTCTCGAAGATTCTACAAGCTGGTTTCTGGTGGCCGACAATGTTCAGGGATACTCATGTTTTCATCTCTAAGTGCGATTCTTGCCAAAGAAAAGGGAATATTAGTAAGCGGAATGAGATGCCTTAGAACTTTATTCTAGAAGTTGAAGTTTTTGATGTCTAGGGAGTTGATTTTATGGGACCATTTCCGAGTTCTTTTGGGAATCAATACATTCTTGTAGCTGTTGATTATGTCTCCAAATGGGTAGAAGCGCTGGCCAGCCCAACAAACGATGCTTAAGCTGTGTTGAATATGTTCAAGCATGTTATTTTTCCTAGGTTTTGCATCCCATGGGTTGTTATTAGTGATGGGGGTTCCCACTTCATCAACAAGACCTTCAATGGTCTTTTAAAGAAGTATGGAGTTCATCACAAGGTGGCTACACCTTATCACCCACAGACAAGCGGGCAGGTCGAAGTTTCAAACCGTGAGATAAAGAGTAGTCTTTAATAGATGGTTGGTTCGACGAGGAAGGATTGGTTTACGAAGCTCGACGAAGCTCTCTGGACATATAAAACAACTTACAAGACTCCTTTGGGTACAACCCCATTTCATTTAGTCTATGGGAAGTTTTATCACCTTCCAGTTGGACTCGAGTACAAGGCCAATTTGGTCATAAAGCATTTAAACTACAACATCAAATCAGCTGCTGAACAAAGACCTTACAGCTGCATGAGTTAGAAGAGATCAGGCACTTGGCTTATGATAACTCGAGAATCTACAAAGATAGAACAAAAGCAGCACATGATAAACGTATCCTTCATAGAAGGTTTGCTGCTAATGACTTAGTTCTTTTGTTTAATTCTCATTTGAAACTTTTCCCTGGAAAGCTCAGATCACGGCAGTCATAACCTTTTACCATCAAGGAAGTACGCTTTTATGGAGCTACGATGTTGTTTGATGGAAAAGGAGGCGAATTTGTAATGAATAACCAGCATTTAAAGTCATACTTTGTCGATGTAGACATAGCCAAGGAGACTTTGATTCCCTTGACTAGTGTTCCATTGAACGAAGGGCCTTCAGAGTCAAGCTAATGACTTTAAACAAGCATTGGGTAAGAGGAAACCCACTAGTAAGTTTTCGATTTCATTTTGCATTCTTTTGTTCTTGTTTTTGGTGTTTTTGTTTTCTATTGTTCCAGAAAAAAAAAATTTCATCGATTAATCCACTAGACGATCGATCAATCAAGGATATAACAAGGAGAACACGGGAGCTGTTGATCGATCTATTAGTTACAGATTGATCGATCCTCCGGACCGTCCGACTTGCATGCGATTCAGCGATCAACCGAGCTTACTTGATCGATCGATCAGATACACCAAGCTTCAAGCGCTCGTTCTGGCAAGCGATCTAAGATCGATCCACAGGTCGAACAACCTATGATCGATCACTAACACTTGAGATCGATTGATCAAGGGTACCAGGTTAACCAGTTTCTCTCTCATCCTTTAACCTTCCTAATTTTTGTTACTTTTGTGCGAGTTTTCTTTCTCATTCTTGTTCTCATACCAAGATGGTGTGAAATATGTCTGGGGGAGGATGTTCGTTGTTACTAATGCATTTCCTATTCATTTGCTGTCTTTTTGAGATTAAAAACTAATTTGTCGGAACTATGATTTTCGAGGATTATTGCATTCCATAACCTAACTACATCAATATGCATTCGTAGGGATCGATCGACTATTGGAAAATCCAGAGGCTTGACACTTTCTCAAAAGCACCCATATCCATCTCTGTATTCGAACGATCTCATGCCGGCTTCACCCCTTAACTTGAATTAATTTTACTGTCAATGGAGCTAGTATACTTAGGATCGAGTCTTCTTCAGTGCAATGGCAGATTTTCCTGTGTGAGTATGGTTTCCCTCTCTTAATCATTTTGTGGTGTTTTTGCTTAATCTTAAGAAACTATTTGACAATGCTGTGCATTGTGGTAAGCTAAGGGCAAAAGTTCTCCAATGACGCTTTGTGTGTTTATGTAATAGTGGTAGCCTGAGATTAACTTCAATGATGGTACTGATTACATGAATACTTCTAGCTTACCACAGGGAACTCCGATGAAGCTACTCTTGCTTACATCCTTTGAGTTACCAAAGAAAGCAACCGATAAAAAAATAAAATAATACCCTAGAAAAGTAGGGAAAATCGGCTACAAAATGATGAAATGAGAGGAAAGGAATCATATAGAAGGTAGTATTCAGATTGAAAGAAAAACTCATGTGCTCTTTGATCGATGTTCCATTGGTGAGATCACACTTAGACGCTTTAGGAAGTCGGTATGGTGAATTCGGATCACTTAATTGGATTGTGGAGTCCTTCTTGGGTAGTTGTCAAAGTCTGGGGGAAGTACAAGGTGGTCTCGATTCTGACATGTAAGTATTGTGTGGTTTACTAAGAAACTGATATGCAATGTTCTAATGACAAATGAGTTCTTTTGAGTGGAATCTTTCTGTTAGTCTTTTCTTCCTTTGCTTGAGGACAAGCAAGAAGCTAAGTCTGGGGAGATTGATATATCTCATTCTTATCGGTTTTGAGCTCTTTAATTCGCATGTTTTCAAAACGATTGTTTGCATTTTAGAGTCTTTTCCGGTGAAAACAGGTTACATTTGGATTATACCCGGAGAGCATGGTTAAGGATGAATTGGAGCAGTTTCAGGAATTTCAGCAAAAGTTTGGTGATCTAGCGATCAACATCGTGATCGATCAATCCCTCTCCCCAGCCAGAGCTGCGCTCAATTCATTGATCGACCTCAACCTCTTGATTCACCGACCTCTCTCTTTAGCCAAAGCTGGGCTCGATCCGTTGATCGACCTACACTTCATGATCGATTGATCATTCACCTTGCTGATAGCTACGCTCGATCCGTTGATCAACAAAGACCTTTTGAAGATCGAACGTGCCACCTTGATCGATCGTTCAACACCTTGAATGGTCGATCCTCGAAGCTGCAAGGAATAAAACCTATTTTTTCCTATTTTACACCTATGATTTTTAGGTCCTTTAAAGGGCCGTCTTTCATTATTTTTTTGAGATAGACACCACTGTTACGTGATCAGAGATTGTATTTGAGATTTTGGGAAAGGAATTTCGATCCTTACACAATTGCAGAAGATTTCTAAAGCCTTTTATTTCAATTCTAATTGCTTTTATGCTTTCTATTATGTCTCCAATTTGGTCTTCTTCTCCATGTCTGAGTAGTTCCATAATTAAATTTAAAATTTTCTAGGGATTTAGGGAATGATCGAATTAGGAACAAATAGGAATTGCTTGATGTGTTCTCCACCTATTGATAATACTAATGCTTAGGTTAGAGTAGCTAACTAGGCTATGATCCTAGATTACCTAACATTCCAAAAGCTTGTTAGGAATTAGATCCTCTTAAGGTGAGCAATCAATCCTTAACCGCGACAGCTGATGTTAAGGTTGAATGTGGACTTATCAAACTCATTCGGTAATGCGTATTAGTCTCCTAGTACCAACGACAGTTAGGACTGCTAGGTTGCTGGATATAGTAATTGATACCATGATAGTGGATTGGTTATGATTTTATGTCTGAGTCGAGATTGTTGAATGAATGTTCCCTGAATAGCTTCGTAGTTCGAATTCCCTTATTTTCCGATGAACTTCCTAGGCTTAGTGCTTTAATTTATTGATTGTTTATCTTTGATTTTGTTTAAGTTCAGATCTATAATTATTCTCGAGTTCATCTTAGCTCTAGTTTAGATTTTAGAATTGATAGTATGATAACTTGGTCCTTGTGAATACGATCCCTAGATTGCTACTTGATACTCGATTTGATGTGCATTTACAATAGAGATATAAAGTAAAACTCTGTGATATTAGAATCTAACAACCTAAATAAATACAATTTAAAAAACAATCAAAACAATTGAATTCCATATTATAACCCTCATATAATCCTAGTTAAAGGTAAATCTTACTGTAGAATTTTGTTTTTTCTTTTCAATTTTTATTTAGTATATACAAATATTCAAAAGTCTTCTACCATTCACGTGTCATTATTTTTATTTACTTTTGATGAATATTTCCAATTATTTTGATTCATGTTATAATTATAATTATATTACATTTTCTCTGTTCCAAAATTTTCAGTTAGATAGTTTCCTCACATTCTGACATCTGATCCTATGTGAGTGTGTGATAAGCTCAGATGGCATCATTATGGGGAATAAATGTTAATTTATATGATCTAATGAATACTTCTAATGGGAAAAAAAGTGTGGGAAAAAATCATGCGAATGAGACCTTTCACCTAAAACCCATTTTGTTGAGTCATTATATACGCACCTCTCTCTCTACAGGCGCGCCAACGCTAACCATCACCTTTGTACTATATGTATGTATAAATAGTGATTGTGTCTCTGTATTATTTAATCATAACTCTTATTTACTTACTTTCTCAGTTTCCAACTAAAGAAATTGTGTCGCACTATAAGCAGCCACTCATGGCTAGAGTGATGATATGGTTTCTTGTTTCCTTGTATGTGTCTCTCATTGGTCATATGATTGGCGAGGCTGCTAGAGAAAGTACGTTCATGAGGAATGGAGTACGCTCCGGTGAGATGGGAAAGATGAACCGACACGTAACTGGATTTAAGGGTGAGATCACAACAGGCGGCTATGGTGGTGGAGGTCCGGGATATGGTGGTGGATATGGGCCAGGTGGTGGTGGCGGTGGTGTTGTCATCGGTGGTGGATTTGGTGGTGGTGCTGGTGGTGGATATGGTTGGGATGTAGGTCCGGGATACGGTTCTGGTGGTATTGGCGGTGGAGTTGGTGGTGGAGTCATCATTGGTGGCGGTGGTGGTGGCGGTGGTTGTGGTGGTTCATGCGGTGGTGGTGGTGGTGGTGGTGGAGGATATGGACACGGCTTAGAGAGCATGAAGAAATCAGACAAAAACTAGAAAAAGCAATGCAGCTTTCTTTAGTTAGGTCGTTAGAAGGAAAAAAGAAATAAGGATGTACTTAGCATCTTAACTATGTTTAGTAGTTTGTATTGGCATCACTTTTAATGGAATAAGAACCTTTTAGTATTTGCAAAAAGTGAATCTAGTGATTTGTTTTGGAAGGTTTCTATGTCTTCTCTTGGATTAGAAGATTTTAGCAGACTCTATTGTATAAGCGATACAATAGCCTCGATCTGGACATCTCAGGCTCTTTTTCCACAACAGCAATCACATCCTTCACAGAGACTGACTGGACCACTTTTGTTGAACCTTGGTTCCTTTTAAATCCCTGCAAAAAAAAAACACTTGTATCAGCAATAGAACTGAGATTTACATTTTTCAGATCGTAGAATCGGGATTACTGGTTTTACTAAAAAGTTTCTGACGTACTCCTGCAATAAGTTTCCATTTTAGAAACTTATTGAACCTCCTTTAGTTAAGGTATGTTCAAAAGGTTTATGCAGTTGGCTCAATTTTCTTTGTATTTTCACTTGTTTTGAACGCTTGCCCGCTTTATTAGTATTGTTTCCTTCATTCTACATGAGGAATTAAAAAAGAAAACAAGACATAATTACTTGTAACTAAGAAAATAGATATAGAGCTCAGGACAACAAACTTCAAAACCTTTTCTTCTCCAGCATGTCTCTTTTTCCATTCCTCTTTCATCTTCTGATTCATTTCGTTAATCTCTTTCCGGATATCAGACGTTATAAAAGTCCCATTTCTAAACTTCTCAGCATCAAGCCGCTGCAAAATCTCTTTCTAATTTCAAAATAATGCATATCACAACCAGGTTTAAGCAGGCAAGAGAAGAAAACAGGCAGACCAGCTTTGAAATTCGGATTATATTAGACAATAGTCCACTCATTCTTTCCTGCACGCACTGAATGTGCAAAGTCATATAACGATTCGGGAAAAGGTGCCTTTATTGATGTACAAGGTTACATATATATAAGAGAATTAGAAAGACCTAAAACCCAAAGACTATAGATTACAAGTATATTTCTAAGTAATAGGAAATTCTCTATTTCCTTATCTCTATACCCCCTCCCCCTCAAGTTGGCGGTGAGATGTCTTGAATCCCCAACTTGGACAATAGATGTAGAAACTGCGGTGTAGGTAAGGTTTTAGTGAGTAAATCGGCTGGTTGGTCTTTAGTAGAGATATGCTCTGTCGTGATTAGCTTGGATTGAACCGCATCTCGAACAAAATGACAATTACGCTCAATATGTTTCGTTCGCTCATGAAACACATGATTGACAGCAATATAGATAGCCGATTTGCTATCACAAAAAAACGCATTGATGCAGTATGAGAAATCCCGAAAAAAGTTAGTAATTCCTTTAACCACTTGAGTTCTTTCAAAGCATAAGCCATGGACCGGTATTCAGCTTCAGCCGAAGACAAAGAGACTGTGTTCTGCTTCTTAGTCTTCCAAGAGATAGGTGAGTTTCCAAGTAATATCATATTCAGCGAACGTCTCGTCAATGGACATGCACCCCAATCAGAATCACAATATGCAGTTATCTGTAGATTAAAATCAGAACGAAGTAGAATACCTTGAGCGGGACAGCTTTTGAGGTATCGAACTGCTCGCAAAGCAGCCTGCCAATGAGCTTCCAATGGAGAGTGCATAAATTGAGAAAGAATATGAACCGTGTAAGACAACTCCGGTCGGGTAAACTGGAGATAAACCAATCGGCCAACCAAGCGACAATAGGCTTGCGGATCAGGGAAGAGAGGACCATCGGCAAGAGATAACTTGTGATTCAATGCAATAGGCACACTTGAAGGTTTAGCCGCCAATAAACCGGTCTCGCAATGATGTCGAGAGCATACTTGCGTTGAGAAATGAAGAATCCATCAGAGTTACGAGCAACTTCGATGCCAAGAAAGTACTTGAGTTTACCCAAATCCTTCATGTGAAAACACTTACTCAAATAGTTCTTGAACTTCTGCATAGTAGAAAGATCATTCGAAGCAACAATGAAATCATCAACATAAATCAGGATATGAAGCACAGTGTTGCCGCAGACATAGGAGAAGTGAGAAGTGTCGGCTTTACTCTGAACAAAACCATATTGAATCAATGCAGTACTAAGCTTAGAGAACCAACACCGTGGAGCTTGCTTAAGGCCATAAATGGACTTCTTCAAAAGACAAACCATATTGGGATCAGAATGTGCAAAATCCGGAGGATGTCTCATATAGACTTCTTCTTCGAGATCACCATGTAGAAAAGCATTTGAACGTCCATTTGATGTACTTCCCATTGTTTCGCAGCAGCAATATCCAATAGCATTCGGATGGTAGTAGGTTTTGCAACAGGTGCAAATGTGTCGATATAGTCAACACCTTCTTCTTGGCGATTGCCGAGTGCAACAAGACGAGATTTATGTCTGGAGATTCGACCATCAGAATGATATTTGATCTTGTAAACCCATTTGCAGCCAATAGCTTTCTTTCCTGGTGGCAATGGAACTTCAATCCAAGTATCGTTGACAACAAGAGAATTATGTTCATCATGCATAGAATCATTCCAAACAGGATCAAGAGATGCCTCTTTGTAAGACGTGGGCTCATGTCCAGAAGTAATTGCTGCAAGAAAAGCCTTGTGGCTAGGATAGTATGACTTGTCAGAAACGTAATTCAAGATAGGATATGCTATGTTACCTGAGGAAGCCATTAATGAAGGAGCTGAAGTAGAGCTGGTGAGAGGAAGAGAGGGTGTTGAGGAGAGACTGACTGTATTTGTAACAAAATCTTTTAGCAAAGTAGATGGCTTCTTAGCACGCAAACCTCAACCAAGAGAAGGTGCTAGCGTAGAAGTAGTAGCATGAGGAGGAGAAGATACATCTGGAGAAGCTATAGAATCGGACAAAGGAGGATCAAAACTCGGAGATGGTGGTGTAGGTATTGATGGGGGTATAGGAACACAATCAGGTTCTTGAGATGTAGAAACAACAGACGGAGCCACATGAGTTTCTAACCAGTCACTACACAAATCCTCGGTCATCGGAGGAGGAGTCATAGAAGCTTCTGCCAATCCGGGAAACACTTCCTCATTAAAAATCACATCCCGACTGTAAAAAAGTTATTGTCGTTCAATGTCGAATAACTTCCAAGCCTTTTTACCAAACGGATAGCTCACAAAAACACATCTTCTGCTCCGTTCACCAAACTTATCTTTGTCACGAGAACGACAATAAGCATAACATAAGCAACCAAAGACAGGTAGAGAATTATAGCTCGGAGGTGTATCATAAAGAAGTTCATATGGCGTTTTACCTCCCAATAAAGGTGTTGGTGTCCTGTTGATCAAATAAGTTGCTGTGAGAACACTATCATCCCAAAAGCGCACCAGGAGACGAGATTGGAAAAGACATGAATGTGCAACGTTAAGTATGTGTCTGTGCTTACGCACCACTCGGCCATTTTGTTGAGGAGTATCAACACAAGATGTTTGATGCACAATTCCTTGCTTCTTGAAAAACGATGACAAGACTAGAAACTCAGATCCATTATCCGATCGGATGGCTTTAACTGATTTTCCAAATTGTCGTTCAGTCATTGAACAAAAATTCTGAAGAAGTTGAGCAACTTCAGATTTTTCGAGCATGAGAAAGATCCATACAGCTCGTGAGTAATCATCAACCGCGGTAAGAAAGTAAGTTGTACCATAACTAGAAAGAGTACGATATGGGCCCCAAACATCACAATGAATCAAAGCAAAATGAGTAGTAGCTTTATTAGAACTTTCTGGAAAAACAATACGAGTTTGTTTGGCTTGAAAACAAACGTCGCATGACTCATGACTAGAACAATCTAAAGTAGTCTTATTGAATAACTTCAAAGAATCCAAAACTTTGGAAGAAGGATGACCAAGTCTTCTATGCCAAAGTACGTTTGGAGAACTCTTCACAACTGATTTGTTTGCTCTTGCCACAGTCAGGCCAGTGAAGTAGTAAACCCCCTCTCTCTCCTCACCTGCTCCAATCAGGGTCCTCATAAAATGGTCCTGCAAGAGACATAAAGTATCTGTAAATATAGCAGTTCCACTAGTTTGCTTAAGCAACTTAGAAACAGAAATCAATGTACAATTGAAATCCAGAACATATAGCATATCCTTAAGTAAATAATCATCTCGAAGAGACATGGAGCCAGCTTGTGTAGCACACGATTTGTGTCCATTGGGAAACAAAACCGCTGAAGAAATAGGAACCATGTCACACAGAAGTGATTTTTCTCCTGCCATATGATGTGATGCACCTGTATCAATAATCACATCACTGAGTTTGGTTTTACCGGAAACACGTTCTGTTGTGATGTTCGCATGCTGTCCCTCAAGAAGTTGAATGAGTTGTTGCACTTGTTCAGAAGTTGGCATTGATGTTAGAACAGCGGAAGCAGAAGGACCTGAACCACGACCATTACCAAAAGAAGGGCCATTAGATCTTCCACGGCCACATGATGAAGACCGACCACCACGACCTCCATGTGAAGAAGTGTTAGAACCACGAGAAGCAGCCTGCAGATTTTGTTCCAAGTACCAATCCGGGAAACCATGTAGAAGAAAGCAGTCAGAGATATCATGGCCTTTGCGATTACAATGAGTGCAAAAACGCAGAGCATCACGAGGACGAGAGGAAACAACAGCTTCAGAAGGTTGAGAAGTTGAATCCGTTGTGACTGAAAATCCAATAGCATCAGCGACAATTTCTTTTGATCAAAGACTCTGAAGGTTTTGCTCATCTCGAATCACACGAGAGTAAACAGTATTGAGATTAGGCAACAGATCTTCATTGATAATCTGAGAACGAATGGATCCAAAACGGGAGTCATCAAGACCGAAAAGAAACTTGTGTACCCGACTATCTTCTCGCTCTTTGTCAATGTCGCTTGCAGCATCACACGTACATGCACGTGTAGTCTAAAAATCCTGAAGTTCTTCCCATAAGTTAGTGACACGTCCAAAGTACTCCATAACTGACTGTCCACCTTGCTTGTAATTGGTTATTTTGTTTTCGACAATATGATGGCGTACACCACTTTTAACAGAGAAACGTTCCCGGATTGAATCCCAAAGCTTATGAGGATCCGAAACATGTGAGATAGTAGAACGAGTGGTAGGATCTATGGAGGTTCGAATCCATCCAACAATCAGAGAAGTAACAGCAACCCAACGGGAAAGATCATGCTCCGTTTTCGGTTTAGCAATGGTTCATTTGTTGAAACCAATCTTCTGTTTAGCCTGAAGAGAACTAGAAAGCTCTGTAGTCCATTCACTGTAGTTATCTCCTCAAAGAAGAACAGATGTAATAAGAGATCCTGGATTGTATGATGGGTAGATAGTATAAGGCAAAGGAGAAGAATAAGTAGAAGTAACTAAAGTAGAAGTAGAAGTATTCTCATGTGTGGTTAGAGCCATGACGTGAAGAAGAAGAAGAAGAAGAAGAAGAAGAAGAAGAAGAAGAAGAGAGTAACGACGATGAGAAGAAAAATTAGGGTTAGGGTACCTTTTGGCTCTGATACCATATAACGGTTTGGGAAAAGGTGCCTTTATTGGTGTACAAGGTTACATATATATAAGAGAATTAGAAAGACCTAAAATCCAAAAACTATAAATTACAAGTACAGTCCTACCTATTAGGAAATTCTCTATTTCCTTATCTCTATAAGTCATGAGAGAGGAGAACGAAAAGAATGAACTGTAAACTAATAATTCCCAAAAATGTTGAAATCTCACCAGAGACAAGCACCATTCGACATCATGGCCTATATGCTTTAAACCACATTTTGCCTTTGTCATATATGAAACCATACATAAACTTCTCTCTCCGGTGCTTCGAAGTAAATATCAAAGAAGCAACTAGGAGATGGGTTAGAAACCCAACTAATTTCTGTTAGCTTTCTCTGCAGTTGAATTTTCCGCAAAACTGTTCTTTTTTTTATAATTCATAAATTATATATATATATATATATATATCAAATAATCAGTTTAGTTACAAGACCAGATTGCAGCTTAGAGAGGAAAAAAATTAACCTCTATAAGCCTACATATTCATATGGAACCCATCTGAATGCTTAGCCATTCATAAACCATAAAGACAAAAGATTTGAACAAGATTTCATGTGAAGTCTCGCAGAAACTATGTCCCTGACCGCTCTATCAATTTCCCTGAAAATCTGAGAACTAGATCGGGATGATGCTGTGTGAAGTCGCAAGTTCCGTTCTCTCCAAATTGCGTATACTGTAGCTTTAACCACTATGCACCTTAACATTCTTGCTTGTTTGTTGTTCCCCTGTTCAAGGAGATGAGACCAGTTATCAAACGTAAAGGGATTATCCCATAATTGGATCTGCACTAAGCGCCAAATGTGAGAGCTAAATTCACAGAATAAAAGAAGATGGTCTCTCGTCTCTGGAAAAAAGTTATAAGTAATGCAGGCCGGATCAGAAGTGATTCGCCACTTAAACAGCCTGGCTTTGACAGGGAGATGGTCTTGTATGGAGAACCAGAACTGAAAAGCATGCTTAGGAACATGACCCTTAAACCAAACCGAGTTGTGGCATGAAACTCTTGCCGCTCTCGGTCGTAGTTTATCCCATGTAAGCTTGGAGGAGAATACTGAAAGAGCATAATTATCTACTTTCCGTACATAATCGTCTTTGCCGTTAGAGAGAAGAGGAGCATGTGCAGATTGCAGTCCATTTTGTAGAGAAGAAAGCGCCTGGTTTTGTTTGCATTGAATAGGTAAAATTCATGTTCCATTGTCACAACCTTCTGCAACAACAACATCTGAAGGTTTTACCATCAATTTTGGTCCTCATGGTCCTGTTACTAAGATGAGTGGTCCTAGAGCACACCATGTATCAAACTAGTAGCTTGCTTATAAGCCATTTCCTATCTTTAATGAATAAAATTTTTTGCAAGAGGTGTAAGGTTCAGCAATGTCTTCCACATCCAAGACGTTGATTTAGAGGCATCCGCTGTCCAAAAGGAGTCCTTCGACAGTCTATGTTTCTTGTTCTAAGCAACCCACAACGAACCACCCCATGAAAACAAGAGCCAAATCAACCTCAAGAGGAGCATTTTGTTCCAAGTAGTAAGGCATCTAAGGCTTAGCCCACCCTCTATTTTTGGAGTACATATATTTTCCAAGCGATTTTGGTAGCTGTTCGAGATGTAATAGCACCGAACAATAAGAACTTCGAGATGTAATAGCACCGGACCATAAGAACTTAGCACAAAGTCGTTATATTCTCTTAATACAGCCCTTTGGGAGAACAAAAGCAGAAAACCATAAGTTGATATAACTGTATATGACTGATTGCAGTAGTTGTAGTCTTCCCGCGAATGAAAGGGATCGAGTTGTCCAATTCTTAGATCTAGCGGAGATAGAGTCCAACAAGGGGGAGTAATCAGAGGGTTATAGCTTCCTATGCATCAAAGGGAGTCCCAAATACCTCACTGGTAGGGAACCTTTTTGAAATCCCAACGAAGAAATCGCTTACAGCTCTTGAGGTTTCAATCCCGCCGTGAATAAAGAAGTTTTGTCCTTATTCATTATCAATCCTGAAAGCTCCTCAAACTTCTCCAAAGCTGTAGCAATACCCCTCAAAGATTGGGCGGTTCCATCAAGGAAAACTATGGCATCATCCGTGAATGCTAAATGAGTAATTTTGGGGTCTATAGACAGAGGATGAAGCCCAATAGTCCCTGCTGAAAATTCAGCATCCAATAGATTCTCAAACAATTCCATAGGAATTACAAATAACGAGGGTGAGAAAGGATCTCCCTGCCTTAATCCATGAATAACTTTGAAGTCACCACATAGGCTTCCATTGATCAATACATAGAATGAAGTTGTGGACAGACATTGGCTGATCTAGTTGATATAGCATGGAGGAAAATCCGCTGCCTTAAGTATTTCAATAATGAAGTCCCAGTTAATCATGTCAAAATCCTTCCTCAAGTCAACTTTTAAAAGTCATTTACTTGTTATATGCTTTCTATTGAAGCATGCACCAATTCAGAAGCTAATAACACATTTTCAACTATGAGTCGTCCTTTCACAAATGCTGACTGGGATTTGTTCACAAAGTTCAGGAGAATAGCTTGTAGTCTCTTAGATAGAAGCTTAGAGATTACCTTATATATAGCATTGCAACATGAGATAGGCCGAAAATCTGCCAATATATCTTCTCCTAGCTTTTTAGGAATTAGAGAGATAGCTGTAGTGTTGATTTTCTTCAGCATTAGCCAGCTATGGAAAAATTCTTGAACCGCTTCAACAAACTCTCCACCAATGATGCTCTGTGATTTCTTTAAAAATTCTCCTATGAATCCATACAGTCTTGGAGATTTGTTATTTGGCAGAGCAAATACTTCCGCTTTGATATCCGATGGGAGAAATGGCGCTATAAGAGCTGTTTTCATCTCAGGTCTACAGAGAAAGTGTGTTAGTTCACGGATTTTAGACAGCTCTCTAGGTCCGAGTCTAGTTATTTGACCCCCTAACATCTCTGTGAAATATTCCACGCTATGATTCTGGAATTCTGCTTGACTTTCCAGCTTTGTGTCAGCTCCTGCAATCAGATAATGAATATGATTGGCAGCCCTTCTCATGGTCATGATCTTATGGAAATATGTGGTGTTTATGTCTCCTTCTTTTAGCCATTTCACCCTACTCTTCCGCTTCAGCCAACTCATACCATTTAGAATGTGTTTGCTTCTCCTCTTGAGCTCTAGGTGGTGATGGATCACTTAACAAATTTCTTTGGCAGCGGGTTAAGGCTTCTTGAGCTTCTGCCACTCTTTGTTCAATATTGGAGAAATGTTTTTTTTCAGATTTTTCATAACTTTCTTCATGCCTTTAAGATTTTTAACAAACTTGAACATAGCACAACATGTGAACCTTTGCTATTCCCATTCTTTGGAAAGAGCAGGTAGGAAATCTTGATGAAGCAATTCGAGCATCTAAAGGGTCTATTGGCGGGTATAATGAGCTCTCCAAAACTAACACATGCTGGAGCATGATCAGAAATAAATGGGTCACTGAAATGTCCAAAAGACATTGGGAAGCGCTGGATCCAAGTGTCATTGACAAGAATGCGGTCTAGCTTCTTTGCTATCAAATTATCTTCTTGGAAATTCCACCAAGTCAAATGATTCCCTTTGTAAGATAAGTCAAAAATCCTAACAGCCTTCACACAGTTTCTAAAGTCACGCATACCTCTATTTATCCTTGTGGTTTGTCTTGCATCATCGATCAGGTTGAGAGATTGGTTGAAATCACCCAACGTGATACACAACATGTTCATGGTTCTCGGGTCCTTGTGAATATCAATCAAGTATTTCCATAATTGTCTCCTACTATATTTACAATTGACTGCATATATATACGTTGAAATAAAAGGTTGCTTCATGTGAGGAAGCTTAACTAGGCAGCTGATCACCTGGTTTGACTTGAAGATAACCATCATAGAGGTGGACTTCTCCCAAGTTTTCCAAATCCTACCAAGCTCTGCATACTCATAATTACCGACAAAATTTCTATCCGAGAATGTAGACTACAAAAATGTGCAAAGAATTCTCCTTTTTCACTTGGGTTTCAATTAGACTACCAAACGGAGCTTGATTATCCTTGAACCATCTCTTACAATTCCCGTGTTTTATTGGATCATTTAGCCCTCTAATATTCCAACAAAAAATGTCCACCATCAATAGGTTTCAGTGATTGGGGCCTATGCCCCATGTTTAGCTAACTGCTTCTGTCTTCTTTTGGAGATAACTTTCATGAACTCTTCATCAGATACAAGATTACCATCAGAAGAGAAGCCATGGGAATCAGATTCTTCAAATGTAAATGAACTTGAAGAAGCATTATAATCGATTTATTTGCCTTTGCGAGACGGGATGTTCAAAGAAGGGAGCTTTGTGGTCTTTTTATTACCTTCCGAGATGACTAGAGCGGTATTTTTAGACTTTTCTTGAAGCTTTCTTCTAGCAACCTTCTGTTTTACAAGGTTAGGAGCCTGGTTTGAGTTCAGGGTATGAGGGTGATACTACAAGTTTTAACCCTATATCCTAGTGCAAGTGCACAACAAACGAAATAGTATTTAGGGGTCAAATTCCACAGAGAACCGAATCACACTTTTGACTTCTATCAAATCGCAAGCTATATTAATCAAAATTAGAGAGATAGATACTAACAACTTAAACGTAAATGTAATCAATATACTAAAGCAATTGGATATTGGGTATTCATTCGGGAGTTAGAACTCTTGTCAGGGAAACTATTCAGAAACTAATCTAATCTTATTCTTGCCTTGAACATAAATAAAATAAACCAACTCTCGCTATATTTACCCCTCTACTAATAATCAAAAGGTCCTAACTCTCGTTGGTTTCAGATTACAAATAGGCTTTATTGTTTAAGTTCAATTACCCACAACCCAACCTAGCATCAACTGTCATTGGTAGTGAATGAATTGCTCTTCTAATCTAACCTAAAATCATTGACTAGGTGATCAATCTAATCTATGCATTAAACTCAAGTATTAGAAGGAGAATCTTCTAACCATCAATCATATTTGTTCCCTAACAATTGAATTCTAAAACCCTAGAATCCCTAAACCTGATCTAAGATCCACTCAGACATAGAACAATGAACAAAACAAATCATAATGAATTGAAACTAAAATTGCATAAAGAAATATCAATAGGGTTCATAAATTCTTTTCAAGTATGAAGAGATCTTCTCCCTAGCTTACAAACTCAAAAGCTGCTGTAAAAATCGTTCCTCTCAAAGCAAAAGACAACTCTCCAAAATAAAATAGGAAAAGAATATTTATAGGTCTTAAAACAGGAGCTGAAAAATCGTGGAATTAGGTTTCTCGAAGAGCATTGGTCGATCGATCCTTGGATATTAGGTCGATCTCTCGGAAGCCAAGTCATTCTTCAGATCGTGCGCATCTTCTTCGTTAAAGCATTGATCGATCGATCCTTGTGTTTATCGATTGATCCTCCCTCTCGTGGAGAATACCAGAAAACGCTTCAATCTTCTCCAAAGTCCACCTTCAAGCATGATTCCAACTCCGAGTGTCTTTTGACCTGGAATCTCAATGAAACACAGACAAATTTCCCAAATATGACCATAATAATGAGCTCAAAACCGACAAAAATATGAGGTACATCAGAGGGCTCAGTGGACTGGGTAGATACTAGAGGTTTGAGGGCCCTGGTTCAACAACTTTAGCTTGAGGTAACAGTCGTTGATTTCTTGGCATTTTCTTTTTTTGAGATAGAAGGCTTCCTTTGTCGTGGACAGTTAGCAGTGATATTTCTTGTTGAATTACAAGCAGAGCATGTGACAGGTGCTGTAGGACATCTTCTAATGGTTTGCCCAATCTGTTTACAGTGTTCATAGGTTGGAAGCAGCCATTGATAGCTGACCCCTATTCTACGAAGCTCACGGTTCCCAAACTGTATATTAACAAACTCTGGAACAGGCTTGGTGGGATCAACGACAGTAAAAACATGGGCAATGTCAAGGTTTGTCGTGTTTGTTGTTGAAGGGTGTAGATGGATATGTTTTCCGATGGTTCCAGCAATGAGTTCTAATCCTTCCACAGAGTATAAAACTGTTCTTTCTTCCTCTTCATGTATAACACTTCGAGATGTTATAGAAGCATAGCCATTCTTTTTAGGCCCAGACGCTAATAATTGTTTTTCCTCTTCCTAAAATATATGCAAAAATAACTTGGTTTATACGTTTCTCTGTATCCAGGTTTGAATTAAGAAGTTCAGCTATCAAAAAACATACCCAAGATTGATGGCACTGACTGCAGTGACATCATTTAACTTTCTAGTTCTTCCATTTGAAGAATTACCACATAGATTCTGCTTCTTTCTGTTAATTAACACTTACTATAAGTCTATAACTTCAATATAATAACAAAGTTTGGAACTAAACTAAAAAGGAGATCATCAAAAAGTAAAGTTAAAAGAAATATTAAGTTACAGACGCTGTAAATAGTTCTTCTTTCACAAAGCAGCCACCTCATTACCTTGATAGTTTCTTCTCACCAACAGAAGGCAGTTAAGGTGTTTTCCTGACATTAGCTCTTTTGGGAATGGTCTCAGATGGGACATGAAAATTAACCTGATGAGTCCAAAGAACTCTATAGTTAGATAGATAGTCCATCTCCTCTTCACAATCAAAATTCAAAACCAAAACCAGGACAAACAGAAACAAGGGTGGTCCAAAATATAAGAATAATGAAACCAGATGCAACAACATATAAAGAGGAATGTTTGCCCTACGAGCTTAAATAGAATATCAGCCAAAGAGCATGCCCTACAAGCTTAAAGAGAAGATCAACCAAATATCAATTTGAATGTGTCTTTTGAAAGTATTATTTATAAGTTACCATCGTGATAGAGCGTGCACAAGTGGGAGATGTGGATAACACAATTCTAGAAGACTGCTTCTCCAAGTCATTATTTGAATTAATTGGAATAGCATTGTGAAAGAACATGTGACATGGAAATAAAGATGAAGTGGCAATTGTGGAGAAAAGTGGGTCCGAGTTGGCGTGCAAAGAAACTGATGTGGCGAGCTCTATTTGGTTTACAGTGTGTATGATGCAATAGACCTACACAAGCACCAAAGGAGTAAAATGCAGAAGCTCTGATAAGAAAGGGCATACTGCACTCATCACCAGAATAGACTTGCTGTACCTCAGAGAGTGGAAGTAGGCAAGGTCAACTCTGGATGTAGCATCAAAATGGAAAGACAAGAATTGGCTGCAGTATGAAAGGAAATGCTAACTCAACCCGTATTTGTTATACAACAGCATAACAGGAGAGAAGCAAGGGGTCAACTCTATTGATTCTGCATGATGCAGAAGATAGCAAGGCTCTATGGCAGGGACATGGTGTAGAGCATTTTGGACTGTTTCTCAAGACCAAAGAGAAGCCCTAGATGAGCTGAGACTATTTAATTAGTGCTCAGCACTGGGAGAAGGGTTGGACTTCTAAAGAGAAAAAATTGGAAGTTCTAAGGTTTGAGTGTGTGCTTGGTGAGTGAAACCAAGTGGATTACAATAGCTACAAGTCTGTAGTGTTGTGTGAGCTAGTGAGCTCAGAGAGTTACAACAGCTGCAAGTCTGCAGTGTTGTGTGAGTAAGTGAGTTCAGGAGGGTGTTACAACAGCTACAAGTTTGTAGTGTTGTGTGAGCTAGTGAGCTCGACAGAGGTGTTCTTGGTGAGTGAAATCAAGAGAGTTACAACAGCTGCAAGTCTGTAGTGTTGTGTGAACTAGGGAGTTCAGAGAGAGTTGCAACAGCTGCAAGTTTGCAGTGTTGTGTGAGCTTTGGGTAGTTAGGAATAGGTCAGTGGCAAACCAAGTTATGGTTGTGTGTAAATCTAAATAAACAAGACTGTACTTTGTTTATATTATTCTTAATACAAAAGCTTGAAGAATCTCTGTGTGTTTCTCTCTTGTGTTAGCGTTTGTTGTACAGGCATCCTCATTATGTGTCTATCTTGCTCTACATTAGTCCCTTTGTTGTGATAGCCTTTGTAGTCCATCGTGCGTCTCCATTCTAGTACTTACAATTGGTATCAGAGCCACTCAACCAACATGAGTTGCTTAACTCAAACAGGTTGCAGATCATGAGAAAAGAATGGAGAATACAATAGATGTGATGGTTGTTTAGAAACCTCTGATTCTAGATGGCAAAGGTTACGGTTACTGAAAGTTCATAATGACACAACTCATTCAGGGTCAAGGAGAGGATGCTTGGACAGCAGTTGAAGAAGGCTGGGAACCACCGTTTGTGATGACAAAAGCTGGCCAAAAGGTTCTGAAACCCAAGCATTAGTGGACTGTTGTTGACAAGACTCTCTCAAAGTACAATGCTAAGGCGATGAATGCAATTTTCTCTGGTGTCAATAAGAACAAGTTCAAGCTCATACAAGGGTGGAGATCTACTAAAGAAGCCTGGGATATACTACAGTAGTCCCATGAAGGAAACACGTCTGTTAAACGAACCAGACTGGATCAGCTTGCATCAACTTTTGAGAATCTAAAGATGGGTGAAGATGAAACAATAGATCAATTCAGATCCAAACTAAGCTCCATTGTAAATAAGCCAACTTTTCTGGGAAAAACGTACAAGGAACATAAACTTGTGAAAAAACTCTTGTGGTGTCTACCTCAGAAGTTCACAGCTCTCAAAGGAGTAATAAGGATTATGGGGAACTCTGATATCATGAAGTTTGAAGACCTTGTTGGAATACTGAAATTAGAGGAAATGGAGGTTGCAGAGGACAAGCAGAAGACATGGAAAGGAATAACCTTTGTTGCTGAGTCAAAACCAGATGGACTGGCACAAATGAAGGAAAAAATGAGTCTACTGGCAAGGAACTTTTGAAAAGCTCTGATGCGTGTTGAAAGGAACCAGTACAAGGGAAAAAATTGCTGGAATCATAGTGGTGGAGACAGGAATGCTCTTCACAGTTCAGAAGGAGAAAAGAGTGGTGAGAAGCACGACTTGGTCTGTCACGAATATGGTGGTACATGACATTTCAAGTCTGAATGTCCCTTGGCAAAATGGAAGGAACTGAAAGGCTCCGAATGTAAGGGGATAGGACACACAAAGATGGAATGTCCCAGTAAGCGGAAGAAAAATGTGTTGGTTGGTAACCTAAGTGAAAATGAGTTTGAAGATGAGGATGCTAACAGCACAGATCTTCATAACTAAGATGCTTTTGCTGTAGGAGAGGATTGTGACACTGACTCTGATGAAGACAGTGAGATGTACAGTAAGGAACACTACTGCAAGCTGTATGACAACTAGGTTAAAATTAGTGAAGAAAAGCTGATCCTCACAAGGGAAAAGTTTGCTCTAAAGGCTCATTTCAACACACTTAAATCTGCTGAAAACGACAAACAAACTGAAGAGGAGGATGAGTTGTTGGACTTTGTCTGTCTCAGTGGTAGAACAGAGAAGGTTTCCATTGAGTGTGGTTCAGAATCAGATGAAGATGGTGAAGTTTACTCTAAAGAGGAGTTCTACAGACTGTACAAAAAATGGGTAAAAATCAGTGAGGATAAGCTTTATGTAGAAGCTAGAGTGAAGACACTTGAAGCAACATTAAAAGAAAACCATTTGAGGGAGGAAGCACCTGTAACTGTAAAATACATGGTTGAGAATCATGCAGATCTGTGGCGAAACATGTATGAACAAGAGAGAGATAAGGCAATTCTCTTGGAAAGGCAGTTGAGTGACAGACTGAAACAGATCAGGATGCTCAACAATGGAACAATAAGCCTTGATGTAATCTTGGGTATGGGAAGGTCAGGAACCCAACACTATGGATTAGGATATCAAGGTAAAAACTCTTAAGTTAATTCAATATCACAAAGCATCAAGTTTGTTAGAAGTACTGGTTCTGTAGAATAGGAAATCATCAAGCCTGAAACAGGTTGTTCATTTGGGAGTTCAGTACAGTCTAAAAAGGGTGCTTCACTAGGAAAAAGTTTTGGTGTTAACACACGACGGAGGACACGTCGGTGTAGCTACTGTAACAGACATGGTCACAGTAGGATCTCATGTTACAGGGTTGTGGAACGACTTCGTCTACTTTGGCAGTTAAACAAATGTTATCCTGAACCAACAAAGTTCTCACATGTTTGGGTTTCCAAGGCTGATACGTATGGAGATCTCGCAGAGGAAATAAGGAGTTTGAGATATGGTAAGTTATTGGAAGAACCAAGCTGCACAGTGGTTAAAAGTACAAATTGTTCATCAGCAAGTCAGACTGGTGTGCTTAAGGCGAATGTAGCACATATTTCAACTACAACAATTGAGGATGACTCATGTTACTTTCACAGTGGTTGCTCCAAGCACATGACAGGATGTAAATCAGCTCTGACTAACTTCACAAAGACAGGAGAAGCTAAGGTAACATTTGGAGATGGAAACAAAAGAAAATTAAAGGGCGAAGGTGAAACAGAGAGTCGAGATCTTCCAGCTCTCACTAATGTGTACTACGTTGATGGTTTGATAACAAACTTAGTCAGTATAGGCCAACTCTATGACAGTGGACTAAAGGTGACCTTTACCGAATCAGACTGTCAAGCAGTAGATTTGAAGGGGAACATAGTTATGATTGGCAATAGGACAAATAATAATTGCTACAAGTGGTGCAGATATGAAGCGTGTTATGTTGCTGTTCAGTCAAAGCTAGAATTATGGCACAGGCGGATGGGACACATGGATGTGCAGCATTTGAAGAAGTTGGTTGGGGCAAAGGTTGTGAGAGGAATTCCAAAGTTGAAGGACAAAGAAATACTTGCTTGTGAAGAGTGTAACAGAGGGAAACAAACATGAGTTCAACACAAAAGGGTGTCTCAAGTTTCTTCCACGAAATTCCTTGAATTAGTACACATGGATGTCATTGGTCGTGTACAAGAAGAAAGTATCAATGGAAAAAGGTACATCCTTGTGTTGATTGATGATTTCTCTGGGCTTACATGGGTTAGATTTATGAGGGACATGTCCGAAGCAGCAGAAAGCTTCAAGATTTTTGCTCTATACATGCGATATGAGAAAAGGAGGATTTTGCAAATCAGGACTGATCATGGAGGTGAATTTCAAAATGATGTATTTTAAATGGTCTCTCAGTCTGAGGGAATCCGACATCAGTACTCAAAACCAAGGACACGGCAACAAAATAGAGTTTTTGAACAAAATATCAAAACAGTCCAATAGATGGCTCAGGCAATATTTCATGGAAACAACACCTCAACTTGATTCTGGACAGAAGCAGTCAACACAGCATGCTATGTCATAAACAAAGTGTATGTGACACCAGGTACTCAGATGACTCCATACGAGATTTGGAAAGAGAAAACACCCAAATTGAGTTATTTCCATGTGTTTGGATATGTGTGTTACATCTTGAATGACAAGGACAACTTGGGTGAGTTTGATGCAGGAAATGATGAAGGAATCTTCTTAGGATATGGGTATAACAGCAGGGTGTTTCGAGTGTACAACAAGAGAACTAAGATGGTTGTGGAATCAATCAATGTCATCTTTGATGAAAGAAAGAGCTCTGTTGTTGTACCAATTATGTATGACACAAATGAAGAACACCAAGACGTTCAGACAGAAAAACAACTAGCTTTAGAGTTTCCAAAATCAAAGGGAGTTCAAGTGCCAAGGAATCATTCGAAATCAGACATAATTGGTCCTTTGATGAAAGGGTTACACGAGGCAAGCAAATAAAATTTAAAAAAATTCTTTAGTAAAGAAGTGGAAGCAACATGATACATAGCAGTACAACAAAATTTGTTCTGGTTTTTATCTGAGTATGCACTCAAGCAGAGGTAGAATAAGTTCATCTGTGCAGTATGGCTGTGTAACAGAGTAATGCAATCCTCAAAAGGTTCACGTGTGTGTAACACAACAAGAAGCTTGAGTTATCACACTCAGATAAAAAGGAGGAGAATAAAAGAACACGTGACTTGGAAATAAAGATGAAGTGGCAATGAGGAGAAAAGTGGGCCCGAGTTACTGTGCAAGGAAGTTGGTGTGCAAGGAAGCTGATGTGGCCAGCTCTAATTGGTTTGCAGTGTGTCTGATGCAACAGACTGATGAGTGTGATTTTTAACGGTTTTAGAGCCCCATTTTAGGTTGTTTTG
>OVBA01004287.1:0-24059 GCA_900406435.1 Lepidium aucheri | reverse complement strand
TGAACATCCGCTGTCCAAATACCAAACCACACGAGACTCACCTTCACTCTTATATGCCATAAAGAGTATTGGTTGCTCATCTTCTTGTTCAAAAAAGTTTGATTGTTGTTGTTCTCTCTGCTTCTTGTAACAATCTGCTTGCTTGTGACCCATCTTTTTGCAATAATGACATTGGATACTTTTCTTATCCATTCCCTTGCTGTAAGACTGAGAAGAGCTGTCTCCTTTATCTGAGTTACCTCTGCCTCTTCCTCTGCCATTACCTCGACCTCTTGAATTGTTTCCGCCTCTTCCACGGCCAGATCCATAACCACTATCAAAGTTCTGCTCTGAACTTTCACCTTTCACTTGAAAAGCTTTCTCCTCTGTCTTCTCGACCTTCTTATCAAGGCGATCCTCATGAGATAATAGAGAGCTCATCATCTCATCAAACGTGTAAGTGCTCAAATTGTTTGCCTCCATGATTGCGGGTACAATATACTCAAACCGAGAAGTCAAGCTTCCTTGAGACACATTGTCTCCCTTAAAATATTCCAAAATACTTGTGATAATGCCTATATTTCTTCATAGGCATTCAATTATTCCTTGGTTTATGTCTTTTTGGGTTTTGAATTTTATTTTATTTGTAAAAAATTGGTCTTCATATATATTATTTTGTATTTTTACTTAGGTTAAAAAATTTTCCTTGATTTAACAGCATTGAAAACATTAAACAGGTTTAAGATTACAGGAAAATGTCTAAAGGTTGGATCTTTTTAGGATTGTAGATGAATTTCCAACTTCATATATATATATATATGGACTCGTGCACCACACAGGTTATTTTTGAAAAAACTTAATATATATGATATTTAATATTATATTTCTAGAAATTATATGTTTATTCAAAAAATACTTTTAGAAAATAAATAAGTGAATTATAATTTAAAATAATATTTAGATATCTTAGTTTAGACCAATAAATGATTGTTATTTTTCTTAGTCTAAAATTTTATTTTAAAAATTATTCTATGGACAATATGACGCAATCGGAAACTCTTAAGATTAGCAATCATTAAATCTAGAATGAATATAAGTTTACATGCAATGAACTTGTAGAGAAAACTCTGAAAATCCAAACAGCTTAAGCAAAAGCTCGTGAATGAGAAAATAAGTTGTGTTTTATAAAAGCTTTGAACTTCTCTTTATATATAGAATGATCTCAAACAAAAAAAATGGAAAACCTAAATAAAAATGGAAAACGTGAAACTAAAAGGAAAAGAAAAACTTAGGAAAATAGAAAATATCAAAATGTAAAATTAAAAAGAAAAATAAAATAATAAATATCAAAATGTGAAATTAAAAGGAAATCTTTCCTACATCAGTCTCCTCCACCTCTGAAGAACTTGTCATCAAGTTCTCTTCTGGATATAATCCCTCATTTGTTTGATACTCATGAATGTCAGCTATGTTGAAAGTATTGGAAATGTTCATGGACTCTGGAAGAGCCACAACGTAAGTGTTATCATTGATTTTCCGCATCACCTTAAATGGTCCATACTAGCATAGTTGCAGCTTGTTATACGTACCAACCAGAAACCTCTCTTTACGAAAAAATACCATCACATTGTGTCATTCTTTGAAAATCTTGAGTCTCCTGTGTTTATCAGCATCAACTTTGTTTTTCTGCCCAGTAGCCTCTAACTTAGCTTTAACAGCTTCTTTAACAGTCATAATTTCTTCAGCTGTAGCCTCAGCTGATGCACTAACCCTAGGAGCCTTATGTAGTTTAACCCTAGGAGCCTTATGTAGTTTAACTAAGTCAACTACATGCTTAAGAACATAAGTGTGTACCAAAGCGGAATGTACAGTGCTATTGTAAGCAAATTCGACTTGAGGCTAAGCTAAGTCCCACTGCTTTGGCTTATTACTACAAACACTTTGAATTTTAGTCCCTAAAGTTCTATTGGTTACCTCAGTCAGCCAATTAGTTTTTGGGTGAGCTGTGGAACTCCGGTTTAGAGCTGTCTCAAAGATTCTCCAAAGAGTGATCCAGAAATGACTAAGAAATTTGGTGTCTCTATCTGAAGTAATTGATTTATAAACACCATAAAGGCGTACAACTTCTCTGAAGAACAATTTTACAATATTGGATGCATCAATGGTCTTCTTGCAAGCAATAAAAAGCAGCATTTGGAGAATCTGTCAACTACCACAAACACAGGATCCACACCACGTTGTGTACGAGGTATTCCCAACACAAAATCCATAGCTAAATCTTGCCAAATATCATCAAGATCAGGTAAAGGCATATAAAGACTAGTATTTTGGGACTGACATTTGGAGACCTGACAAGTATAGCAACATTTGACAATCGTAGCAACATCTTTTCTCAAATGCGGCCAATAATACCTCTCTTCTAGATTGGCTATGGTTTTATCTCTACCTAGATGTGCAGTAAGACCACAACCATGAAGGTCTCGAATTAATTTCTCTTTCAATGATGAGCAAGGAATGCACAACTAATCTCCTTTGAACAAATAGCTATCTAGAATATGAAAATCTGCAGAAGGATGTCTAGCACTGCATTTGTCCATAATTCGATGAACTCAACATTACCTTCATACAAGTCTTTTGTAAACTTAAAGTGCACAACCTCTTGTGCTAGAGTAATTAACAATGAAGCCCTTCTACTCAAAACAATGGACACTCTATTAAGAGATCCTGATTTATGTTAAATAATAAATGTAAACTTCTGCAAAAAAGCTTACCCATCAAGCATGCATCTTGTTTATCCCCCTCTCTATGTGTAAGAACTTTAAAGCTTGGTGGTCGGTGAACGAAATGAACTCTCTCTGAATCAGATAATGCTCCCATTGCCTCAAAGCTCAAAATACGGCATAAAATTCTTGGTCATATGTAGTCCATTTTTGTCGAGCCTCACTTAATTTTTTACTAAAGAAAGCTACATGTCTTTTCTCCTGAGACAGAACAACACATATCCCCACCCCACTCACATCACATTCAACTTGGAAGGTTTTATCAAAATCAGGCGATGCTAAAACTGGTGCGGTATATAGCTTCTCTTTTATCAAAGCAAAACTTCTTCTTGCTCCAAACCCCACTAAAACTTTCCTTTATTTAAGCATTTCATAATGGGAGAAGTAATGGTACTAAAATCTCTTATGAATCTCCTATAGAAGGTGGCAAGACTATGAAAACTTTGTACCTTAATAACACATTTAGGGGCTGGCCAATCCGGATAGCTTTTACTTTGCTTTCATCAATCTGAATTACTTATTCTCCAACAAGAAAGCCTAGAAAAAGAAACTTGTTGGTGCTGAACGTACACTTCTTCAAGTTGACGTACAACTTTTTCTCTTGTAGAACTTGCAACACCTGCCTTAAGTGCTCCAAATTCTCTTCCATTGTTTACTGCAAATCAAACTATTGTCGAATAAACCACCACAAAGGAACCAGTAAATAGACAAAGAACACAATTCATCAGTGTCATGAAAGTACTAGGGGCATTTAACATTCCAAAAGGCATAACTAACCACTCATATAGTCCATCTTTGCTCTTAAAAGTTGTCTTCCATTCTTCTCCAGGTCTGATCCGAATTTGATGGTACCCAATGCGAAGATATATCTTGGAAAGACCTTAGAACCGGCTAACTCGTCAAGCATGTATTCTAATCGAGGAATTGAGAATCGATACTTGATAGTAATCTTGTTGATGGCTCTACTATTTACACATATCCGCCATTGGTACCTTTCTTGGGAACGAGAAGGACTGGCACTACATAAAGACTCATGCTCCCGCGAATGAATCCTTTCCCCAGCAAGTCTTCAATTTATTCTCTCAAGACTTTGTTTTCCTTAGGTTTCATAAGATAATGGGGAAGGTTTCGCAAGATTGATCCTAGAATAAGATCAATCTGATGTTGAATTTCACGCATATGAGGTAGTTCATTGGTAGTTTATCTGCAGTTAACTCTTTGAAATCTTTTAGGATCTCTAGTACCTCGTTTTGGGTTGTTGTTTCCTCCTTTACAACACTCATCAGTTCTTTAACCACCGCATGATAGAAACATCCCATTTCATTAATTGCTTCATCGAGGTCCTTCTCACTATGTGCCATAACCAAGAAATTAGATTTCTTTTTCTATAAAGTCTAATCTAATTTCTTAACAGGGGCCATAACAATTTTGTATCCATTCCATTTAAACAATAACACATTATCCTTTCCTTGGTATCATTATCATACTACCAAGGACGACCAAGTAGGATGTGACATACATCCATATCAAGAACATCACTAAGTACCTCCTCTATAATGTTTCCCAATAGAAATTGGAACTCTACATGTCATCGTTACTCGAACATGAGAACCTTTTCTCACCCGGCCCAGAGCATATGGTTTCTCATGTGGCTTTGTGGGTAGCTTCAAGTAGTCAACTAGTTTCTGAGCAACTAAATTTTATGTGCTGTTGTTATCCACAATTAAGTTACACTATTTGTTGTAACCGTACAACATGTTTGGAACAAATTCATTCGTTGTCCCTCTTCTTTGGATGTTAGCATGATCCTTTGAAGCACCAAACTTACTATCTCGCCTAATTCTTCTTCAGCAAATTCCACCCCTGCATATTCATTTTCTTCGTTATTTTCCTCTCTTCTAACGACTTTTGAGCCACTTACGCAGACGCCATCACCGGCTGAAGTTGCCCATCCCCGCTACTCCTACTTTGCTACTTCGCATATTCTTCCTCTAGAAAAGCTACAGTTCTTCTGCTCGGGCAAAAATTTGATTTATGACCTTGTCCTTGACAATGGAACCACCTGTCAATAAATGGTCTTGAGTAAGGATTACCTTGTCTTGAATCGGTGCCTTATTCTGCTGAGTATTAGAGCTGCTAGCTTCTTTGTTGTGTTTAGCTTCCTTCGTTCCTGTATTAGTCTCCTTATCTCCGGTTGAATCAAGATTGTTTTGAGGCGGATATCTTCTGAATGAAAAAAAAATTATGTGAAGTCTTCTCCATTAGTTATGCTTTCAAAGCTAACCTTTATGATTCTCTGATTCTTCCAGATCATTGCATTCAAAGTAACGTAAAAATTCAGCCATGTATTCTGTCACACTTCTCTTCCCTTGAACGCATTCAACATACATCATATAGAGAATCTGCTCGTAATCTTTAGGTAGAAACCTTTCCATCATGTATTGTTTCATTCACCTCTAGATTCTAATTGGTCCCTTTCTTTTCCTTTGCCTTTGGATAACAAGTTTATCCCACCATACAACTGCAGTGCTCTTCAACCTAATTACCACCATCTTGATTTGTTTGTTCTCAGGAACACCCATAACTTCAAAGAATCTATCGACGCTTATCTGCCAATCTAGAAAATCTTCTACTCTAATGGTTCCATAAAGCAAAGGAATATTAGCTTTTACACGATAATCAAGATCATTATGTCGATATCCTTGGTTATTAATATCCTCCTCAAGATCTTCTTCCTCCGCACTGTTGTTTCCTGTCTTTGGAACTTAGTTGGTTCTCCTATGTTTCTTTGTTGTTCTTCTTTGGCCTTAACTGGTTTGGCTAATTTGTTTTGTACTGGATTTGTATTGTTGTTGTTCTGAATTGTTAGGTTTCGTATCTGTTTGGTTAAAGCACCAAGGTCGTGATAATAGACTCTGTAAATTCCTGAAAGTCTGCTTTGGTCAAAGGTTGGTCTCCCATGGCTGATCAAGTTTTGAAAAGAGACAGTAAACAGCATGGCTCTGCTACCAACTGACGTAGTCAAAAACTTTTAGGATTAGCAAGCACTAAACCTATAATGAATTCAAGTTCACAAGCAATGAACTTGAAGAGAAAACTCTGGAAATCACCAGATTAAGCAAAAGCTCATGAATTAGAAAATAAGTTGTGTTTTACAAAAGCTTTGAACTTTTCATTATATAGAGAAGGATCCCAAACAAAAAAAATGGAAAAATTTTAAAAAAATGGAACAGTGAAACTATAAGGAAAAGAAAAACCTTAGGAAAATAGAAAATATCAAAATATAAAATTAAAAAGAAAAAGAAAATAGAAAATATCAAAAATGTGAAATTAAAAGGATATCCTTCTTACATCACAATAACAGACGCTAAATCAAATTTTTGACTCTGTTTTGTGATAATTCTTCAGGTTAAAATTTAATTTAATACTTTCTCTAGCCAATAATCTTCACTAAATCATTTTTACTCCAATTTGACACGTAAAAAAATTACGTTGATTAGTAATTTAAAAACTCAACTGTAAAGATTTATTAAGATTTGATTTTTATATATTTTAATAAAATAGAAATACAGAATATTTTTGATCATTGGATTTGACACATAAAAAATCTCATTGACAAGTAACTTTTGGAACCAAGTTTATATATATTAGGATTTGATTTTATCTTCTTTTAATAAAATATAAATATGGAATAGTTTTTATCGTTGGATATGATATGTGAAACAATCTGGTTGATTAGTAACTTTTGAAACCCAACTTTATAGATATTAGAATTTGATTTTATCTTTTTTAAGAAAATATAACTAAATAATAATTTTTGATCGTTTCAATTGTAACGTAGAACAATCTTGTTGATTACTAAATTCTGAAACCCAACTTTATATAATAAAGTCATGTTTTTTATTTTTTCTTTAACAAAACATAAATACGGAATAATTTTTTATCGTTAGATTTAACATGTGAAACTTATATTTCTAGAAATTATATGTTTATTCAAAAAATATTTTTAGAAAATAAATAAATGAATTATGAGTTAAACTAATATTTACATATCTCATATTTGACCTTTAAATAATTTTTATTTTTTTAGTTCAAAAATTATTTTAAATTATTCTATGGACAGTAACATAAGCTAAATTAAATTGACTTTACTTTGTGATAGTTGTTTAGGTTAAAATTTAATTTAATACTTTCTCTAACAAATAATCTTCACTTAATCATTTTATTCCAATTTGACATGTAAAACAATCTCGTTGATTAGAAACTTTTAAAACTCAACTTTATAGATATTAGGGTTTGATTTTATCTTTTTTTAATAAAAAATATGGAATAGTTTTTGATCGTTGGTTTTGAAACATGAAACAATTTGGTTGATTAACAACTTTCAAAATCCAACTTCATAAATATTAGGATATGATTTTATCTTCTTTTAATAAAATATAAATACAAAATAATTTTTGATTGTTGGATTTAACACATGGAACAATTTCGATGATTAGTAACTTTTAAAACCAATTTTATAGATAGTAGGACTTGATTTTATATTTTTTTAGTAAGATATAAATATGAAATAAATTTTGATCATTCAATTGACATGTGGAACAATCTCATTGATTAGCAAATTTTGAAAACCAACTTTATATAATAAGATTAGGATACGATTTTCTCTTTTTTAATAGAATATTAATATGGAATAATTTTAATCATTGGATTTAAAGTGTGGAATAATCCCATTGCTTAGTTATCTTTGAAGCCTAACTTTAGGTAATAGGATTAGTAACTTTCGAAACCCAACTTTATATAATAGGATTGAGATTTTATTTTATTTTTTATATAAAACATAAATACATAATAATTTTTGATTGTTGGATTTGATATGTGAAATAATCTCGTTAATTAGTAACTTTTGAAACCCATATATATAATAGGATTAGTAACTTTTGAAATTCAAATTTATATAATAGGATTATGATTTGATTTTATGTGTTTTAAATAAATAAAAATACAGAATAATATTTGATCGTTGGATTTAACATGTGGAACAATTTCGTTGATTAGTCAATTTTGAAACCTAATTTTATATAATAGAATTATTAGACTTGACACGTAGAATAATCCCGTTGATTAGTAGCTTTTCAAACCGAACTTTATAGATATTAGGATTTAATTTTATATTTCTTTAATAAAATATAAATATAAAATAATAATTGATTATTGGATTTGGCACGTGGAACAATCTCATTGATTAGTAATTTTTGAAATCCAACTTTATATTGTAAGATTAGGATTTGATTTTATCTTTTTTAAAATAAAATATAAATACGGAATAATTTTTTATCATTGGATTTAATATGTGGAACAATATCGTTGATTAGTCACTATTGAAACCTAACTTTAGATAATATGATTAGTAACTTTCGAAACCCAACTTTATATAACAGGATTTAGATTTTATTATATATTTTTTTATAAAACATAAATATATAATAATTCTTGATCGTTGAATTTGATATGTAGAACAATTTCGTTGATTAGTAAATTTGAAAACTCAACTATATATAATAAAATTAATAACTTTTAAAATCCAACTTTATATAATAGGATTATGCTTTGATTTTATCTTTTTTTAAAATAAAATATAAATACAAATATTTTTGATCATTAGATTTAATATGTGGAACAATCCCGTTTTTTTTCCCATAAACATTCTTTATATTATATTTTGAATATCAGTGTTTACAAACATTGTCAAATATGCTGGACAATAATCATATAAGTTCCACAAAACAGAGGTAGTCATTATCAACTTGGCTAGAATGTCTGCACACATGTTTTGACGGCGAGGACAAAGAGAAAAGCCCATGTCATCAAATTGGCTGTGTCATGCCTGCACGGATTCGACATAATGCAAGAGACGAAGGTTGGTAGCTCGTTGCCCCAGTAAGGTATTAATAATAGTATTATCCCCTTCAAACATTACGTGACGGTATTCCAAGCCCCAAGAGGATTGTATGGCCCATATTAATGCAGAAAATTCTGCTTCCTCGATTGATTTACAGCCAAAGCACTCACCTCGACCCGCATGTAACATTCTTCCATGATCATTGCGTATAATCCAACCCAAACCTGTACTGTTAGCATTTACAATAAAAGAGCCATCGTAATTATATTTAACCATACCTTGGAGAGGTGGAGACCAGCTCGTGTTTGTAGAATGACCGTTGGATGTTGTTTCAGGTTTGTCTTGTTTTAAATGAGCTTCAATCCATTCTGTTCTGTCACGAAACGTGCGAGTAATAGTTTTGTAGGGGGTGATGTTTCTTTTATTGTAAAGCAAGTCATTACGACTTTTCCATAGCCGCCATAGTAGCCATATTGGGCAGAGACGGTATAACATGTCGACCTGCTTATCCTCCGTAATTCGAAGAATATGTAGAAGCTTGTCATGTAGTGAGATTTGAGGATTAGTGGTGAGTTGTAGTGGTAAGCCAGAGAACCGCCATGTAGCTATAGTTGTTGGGCAAGGGAAAAATACATGATCCGATGTCTTGTTACTATCACAACAGCGTAGGCACATAGAAAATGTGGGAATATTGCGACGTTGTAGGTTCTCCGCAACACCTAGTGCTCGAGACGCCATTTTCCGGAAAAAGTGTCTTAATTTAGGTGTAACAGGTAGGTTCCAAATTCTCTTAGTCAGATCAGGATATGTGCTAAGTCTTGGTTGTTCTATTGAGTTTGGGTGCATTTGTGTTGTGGCTAGCCAATAGCTGGATTTAACCGTGTATATTCCGTTCTTTGTATAACCCCATAGATAACAATCATTCGTTGGTGGTTGTGATAAATAATGACTCAGAATATTAGCATGATCCCTCTGATTTATCATAGCATGAACGCGTTCATCTATCAATTGATTAGTATTTGGGTCAATAAGTACACTAACCTGTGTAGATGGCTGAAAAGGCGGTAGTAGAAGCGCTGGCCGGGATGGCACCGTATCCATGGATCAAGGCCTAACCGAGTTGTTCTACCATCACCGACATTAAGTTGAACCCCACTTTTTAAAAGGTCTGCACCATATAACAGGGACGACCATCCATAGGAACGACGACAACCTTTCAATGCATCAAGTAGTCGGGACCAAGGACAGTATCGTGCTTTATAGAGACGGTGGATTAAACTGTATGGGCATTGCAATATTTTCCAGACTTGGTTAGCTAACAAAGCTTTGTTAAAGAGAGCCAAATCACGAAACCCCAACTCTCTGAATCGTTTAGGCTTTGTTAATTTTTGCCAAGAAACCCAATGCATTGCTTTCTTAGAATTAGTCCCTCTCCACCAATAACGAGAGATAAGTTTATCAATTGTTGAACAAGTAGTAGTTGGAAGCCTAAAGTAATTCATTGAGTAGACAGACAACGCATATGCTACAGCTTTTATCATTGTCTCTTTACCAGCAGTGGAGAGATATATATTCTGCCAACCATTCAATTATTGTCTGACCTTATCTTCAATGTATTAGAACATTTCTTTTTTGTTACGTCCAAACTGTTCTGGCAACCCGAGATATTTATTGGCACCTCCTACTCTAGAGATCCCTATATTATATTGGATGCTTTCGCGTGTGTTGTGAACAACGCGTCTTCCAAAGGTGATTGTAGACTTCTCAAGACTGATTAGTTGTCGGGAACATTGTTCATAGTCATCAAAGAGCCGCCAGATAGCTTGTGCATTAGCTTGGTTCGCCTTTAGGAAGAAGAGGGAATCATCCGCAAATAATAAGTGAGATATTGTTGGCGCACCTTGACTAATGTGAATACCTTGGAGAGTACCGTTGTGCTGAGCATGTTTTAGCATTGAACTTAGGACGTCTGAGCAAAGAATAAATAAAAACGGGGAAAGGAGATCATCTTGACACAAGCCTCATTCGGGCTGTATATGACCGTAAGGGCTCCCATTAATGAGTACTGAAAATTTAGCCGACCGAACACAAGTCATAATCCACTTGATCCATTGTTCCCCAAAACCTTTTTTACGCATAACAGCTTCTAAAAATGACCACTCAACACGATCATAGATTTGCTAATATCCGTTGTTATTGCCAAATACTCCGAGGAGATCTTACGATTTACTCGTAAAAAATGAAATAATTTATGGGCAATAAGAACATTGTCACATATATTTCTACCCGGTATAAATACCGCTTGCTGTTCTGAGACTACATCAGGTAGCACTTGTTTCAGTCGCTTCATTAGAATCTTGGATATGATTTTGTAGGTTACGTTATAAAGACTAATTGGGCGAAGATCTTTCATCTCTCGCGGGACGTTAACCTTCAGGATAAGACACAAGTTTGTATGGTTTCATTGAGAAGGCATTGTCGATGTTGCAAAAAACCGTTGGATCTCATGGGTGATTGCTGGTCCGACGTCTTCCCAAAAATCCTGATAAAAAGCTGCATTAAAACCATTAGGGCCAGGTGTACAATGTCGACCGATAGAGAAGACAGCCGATTGGACTTCATCATCTGTTATAGGAGCCTCCAAGCATATATTCATATTTAATGTAACACATTGTGTGACAGTAGACATGATGGAAGAAGATATTGGACCTCGTGAGGACTTAAAGAGGTTGTATAATACGCATTAGCAATAGTGGCGATATTTTTATTCCCATAATGTAGCTCTCCGGAATGGTCTTTGATCATAGTCAACAGATTGCGTGTTCGCCGATTTTTTGGTAAAGCATGAAAGAAACGCGTATTTGAGTCACCATGTTGTAGCCGGTGGTTACGACTTTTCAATTGCCAATATTTTTCTTCAGCAGCAACAGCTTGTCGTAATTCAATTTTCAAGCCTCTAATTTGCAGTGGATCTGGAGAGCCATTTGATTGGAGTGTGTCTAAACTTTGGGTGAATCTTTGTATTACCTTTGCCGAGTTAGTGGTGTTATTGTGCTTCCATGTGGAGATTGAGGACCGACAATTACGTAGACAGCCGTTAACATTCAACTGATCTGATTGGTGCCAATTTAAATCGCACACAATCTCGAAAGCCATCATAAGTGCTATAGCGGTAATCATACATTAACAACTTACGACCTTGATCTCGAAATTTTTGCACTTTATTAGTCACTTTTGAAATCTAATTTTATATAATATGATATATATATATATATACGTTAAAAATTGTAGGCAAAAATATAAGTTTATTGAATCTGAATATATACACCTTCATGCGTTTAGTAAAAATATTATGAAAAATAAAACTAACGTTTCAATTATCTTATAATGTAAATTGAATTAATGTTTTAATGTAACGCTCATTTAGTCTCAACAAAGCATATAGTTTTCCCGGTTAATAGTATTGATATATCAAAACTAGCTCAAACAAAAAGGATCTAGGTTCAGATCTAGTTAGATTATTAACAGGAACATAATATTCCAAATATCTTTGTCGAGTATTGAACGAGCATTCAATATTAAAATGAAGATAATTAAGTCACCTTTTAGTTTTGACTGTAAGAGTTGAATACTTGCGTTCAATAGAAATTCAATGCTGAACTTTATTGGCACTGCAAATAGTTTGACATAACAAATGACTTTAAAAAAAGTGAAACCTTAAATAAGGAAAAACACCCAAAAACAAAGTAAACTTTTTTCAGAATCGTTTCATACATAAATTTGATGGCTTCAATTGTTTCTATGTAAGGTGCCTAAAAATTCAAAAACTAGACACAGACTTACAAAATAATGCTAAAACCTACATTAACCATCAACATCGTTAGTTAAAATTAATCTACCTATTAAGTAGTCATTTAACAATCGTTAGCGTACAAGTGGCAGATTATTTGGCGTAATTGTTGCTAAGTTGGATATTTACCCAAAACAACGCCGTTTTATTCTCTTAACAGAAGAATTATTTTTTGGTAAAACGGTGTCGTTTGGGGATTAAATCCCTAAAATATTTTCATTCTTCTCTTTGTCGATTGCGATTCCTTCGATCTCTTCTCAGTCAAAACCTAATCGAGCTCTTCGAACCAAATCATTTTGAAAGCAAGGGAAAACTCAAGTATCGGTGGTTGTATTTTGATGCTTTCTAGCTGAGAAGTAAAGAGGAAAATCGAGCAATAGAATGAGGCAATTTTCGTAATAGTTTAACGAAAATGTTTTGATTTCTAGCAATCTATATGTTTATGTCGAAATCGAGCAATAGAGTGTTTGATTTCTATATATATTTTTGCGAAAATACTTTGATATCTATATTGATAGAAAATCGTATATCTTGAGTGAAAATTATTTACAAAGCTTTCTTGAGTGTAAATGCGATTTCCAGAGTTTTGTTGATGGTTAATTGGTTATTGGTTCTGAGGCGATGTTACTTTTTGTTGTTTACAACAATTTTGGGGACATAGTGTTTAATGTGTGGAGTGTTCGGTATTGGATGAGGTCAAGTAATGTAGAATTTATCAATTGAATGTAAAGTAGAAGAGATATTTGACAAGCTATCGAGTTTGCTAAATGGTGCTTTGTAGAATACAAAATGTGGTATAGATTTCCTTTTGAGGATATGAAAGATAGGAAGATTGTAAGTCCTGAGGATGTTGATGCAATGAGGAAGATGTGTGAATTTTCAAATTGGACTTTGATGGTTATTCTGTTTGTGGTTGACACCAACGAGCATCCAAATGACATTGAAATGAATGAGGATCGTGAAGCAAAAAACTTTAGAGAAAGGACTGAGGTTTTTAGTGATGACGAGACGGAGGATTTTGACTTTCATAACACATCACCAAATTCTGGACATAAAGAGGAGGAAGAAGATGCTGTAAGATGCAACAGAGAAAGCGGTGAACTAAAGTTGAAGCAAGTGTTTGATGGGTTATTAAAGAAGCACTAATTGATTACGTATTGAAGATTATGAGGAATACAAAGCTAAGTAGATGGGAAAAGAGATTTCTGAGGCCAAGTGTAACACGGAGGGTTGCAAATGGAGTATATATTGTTCATTTAGAGAACTAGTCGGCAAGTGGATAATGAACTGTTATGAGGATGTGCACACGCATTCCATGAGCGGGTACATCAATATCTTAAAGGTTAGTGTCTTTGCTAAACTTTTCTTGATTGAGGTAAGGACTAATTCGGAGTTGAAGCCAAAGGTGATCCAAATTGAGATGTTGCAGAGATATGGAATCATCACCACCATGGACAAGTGTAGTAAGGCAAAGGTCTTGAAAATTATTGAAAAAGAGCATGAGGAGCAGTTTTCCATATTGAGAGACTACCAAAAGGAGCTTCAACAGGTTGCCTTTTGGTACTCTTAACTATTGTTTCATTCATTTATGTTAATCTTGAGTTGTTTACATTTGTGTCTTGATTTCTTTTGTAGTTCTAATGAAAATTCTACAATTATGTTGGGCACATTTATTGAAGATGATGGAGAGAATTTCAGGAGGCTAAATGTGTGCTTTGAGGTAATAAACAAGACATGGAAGATGTGGTGTCGGCCCATTTTTGAATTAGACAGTTGTTTTTTGAAGTACACACTCAAAGCCAGTTACTAGCAGCTGTTGGAGGAGATGCTAAAAACGGTATGTACTATATTGCTTGTACTGTAGTCGATGTAGAGAATGAAGAGAACTGGTCATGGTTTATACAAATGCTTAAGGCTGATATAGAGTTGGGAGATGGTACATGATATACCATTATATCCGACAAGCAGAAGGTACCTTTATGTCTTAATATATTCTTTATTTTACTTGCTGCTTTGGAGTCAATCTCATGGTTATATATTGTCTTTAATGTGTAGGGTCTATTGACTGTTGAGATTGAGCTGCCTAGTGTTGAGCATAGGATGTGTGTTCGACACATATATGATAATTTGAATAAGATCTTTCCCAACCAGCATTGGATGAAAAGACTGTTTTGGAGACTTGCAGAGAGCTACACCCAACAAAAGTATGAAGCAAATCTCGAGATTATAAAAGGGTATGACACTTGGCTGTATGAAGCAATCATGGAGAGAAACTCAAGAAACTGTAGCATAGCTTTCTGCACAACCAATGCTTCATGTGTTGATGTTCACAACAACATTAGCGAGTCTTTCAAATTTATCGATCCAACTAGGTATTTACCAATGTTGGAGATGCTGGAGCCAATAAATAGGAAGGTCATGATCTGTGGGAACCTTAGGAGGACTAAGGCATTGAGATATCAAGGCAAATTCTCACCAAAGATTATAGAAATTATCGAGATATAGCAAGCAAAGGCACTCAAATTCTGCAAGATGATTCCCAGATCCGATAGTAGGTGTGAGGCTCTAGAACTTGGTTAGTCAGTTAGCATCAACATGAGGCTCCAATAATGTGCTTGTTGACGAGGGCTGATGAGTGGAGTGCCTTGTCGCTATGCTTTGAGGTTAATATTGGAGAAGAAACTTAACCGAGAATACATTTCATCTTGGTTTTTCAACTCAACACAACAACATATTTATTGTGAGTCTATAAAACATGTAAATTGGATGCACTTTTGGGATAATTGTGGTTCAATCATTTTACCTCCTTCAAGTATGGTTGACAACATTGCAGTTCGAAGAGGTAGGAAGCTGAAGTCAAAGAGAATGAAGGGAAAGAATAAGTCACAAATCATGAAGGTGACACGAAAAAGAAGAATTATGCATTGCGGCAGATGTAGACTTGCTGGCACATTGCAAAAAAATACAACAACATTGGTGTTCAAATAAACAGACCAAAGAAGAGGTCAGCCAATGCAAGAGAAAATGACCACGAATTAGACTATGAGGAACTGAATTTGGATTTTGGTAAAATGTCAAGTCAACCAACCCAAAATTAAGGAAAGTAAGTAATATGATTCAGTTTTTTGGGTGTTTCATAAGCGGTATGCAGTTGTGAATTACAGTTTTTTGTGTTTTATTCCGCATGTCTGAGGTGATAGAAGACTCGTTTCTAGTGCAAGTCAAGGCTGGTTTTGGGAGTAGGTGAATGTATGTTTTTGGTGTAAGTTAAAGCTGCTTTTTGGAGCAACTGAAATCGGAATGTATTTGTTTCTTCCAATGGACCTATTCATTAGCTATAGACAAATGTAATTTGGATTAAATATGTTGTTTTGTGCTGCAATTTATGACATACATTATGTAGTATTTCTAAACCATGTTCCACTCTGGTTTTAAATTTCATGTTGTTAACTTCACCGAACGTTTTCATACACTACATAATTCTTCTACAAAATATTACATTATTTTATCACTAAACCAGTTCTTACATTACCTCATTTGTCATTAAACATAAACAACAACTAGAATTAAAAACATTAAGTTGTTGTTCTTTCACTTAGATTAAACAATAAATATAAAAACAATAATAACACAAATGAAAGCAATGATGTTGAAAAAAAAAGCAATTATGATTTTCAAGCTAAGAATCTGCATATTACATTCTTCAAGTTTCTTGTCAATAGCATTCTGAAACTGACGTGTTTCGTTGGCCAAATGCTCAAGCTCAGCCTCACAAACTGTCAAGTCTTTTACCATCATCTTTGCATAACTTCAACATTGTCAATTCTATCTATCAAATCTTCAATCTCTTTTATCATTATCATATATGGCCTTTTGAACACTTGACACCATTGTACTGCATAATAATTGGTTAGCAACTTCAAACAATAACGAAAACTATCCAACGAAAATTAAGCATGTTGGTTCTTAGTCTTTCTGATCTGGTAGGACAAGAATAGAACAATCTTCCTAGGTTTTTAGATGTCTCAAACGCTATCAAGACCACACCTACACCTACGCGAAAATTTTCTACCTTTATCACCCATTCACATTGAATCTAACAAATGATAATCGCCAATAATGTTGACATAACTATAACCTAAAACCAATTCAATCAATAAGTAGGTAAAAGACTCACTTACCTTAGTCGACAAAGCCATCGAAATCGACCTCCTAACCAACTTCAGAGATTCACATAGATTTTCCAGTCTCAAAAAAGACAGAGAATCGCAGATGACATACGAAAATTTTAGGAATTTTAATCCCAAAAGCAAATGATGTCATTTTCCAATTTTATTTCATTCCCTTAAGAGATTAAAACATTGTCGTTTGATCAAATATGTCAACTCAGCATCCATTACACCAAATCATCTGTCACTTGTACACTTAACAGTCGTTAAACAGCTATTTACTTAGTGGAATACGGTTGACTAATGATTTTGACGATAGCACTATTTTGTAAAATTACAAACCTATCAAATTCATGTATGAAACGGTCCGATGAGTTCAGTTAGTTTTTGGTTGTTTTCCCGTTATAATAACAATACATAACACTATCATTATAAGTTATATTGAAGATATTGAAACCACAAGTAGTGAATAAACATACAGTTTGGTCTTTGTTGAGGTTGTTGCAACGATAACCCAGAACTTGGAGTGTGTACAAAATAAAGATCTCAACTTTTTTTACCTGGAATTAACTCTTACGAATTGTTTAACAGTTAAATGGAATCCATTTATTTGTGGTAAGAACAGATCCGAAAAAATATAAATGGCGAAGAAGCTACATTAACTATGATTACAGTAAAATCTGCGTATTGACTGATCAAAGAACAAAAGAACCCTTATCTTGATGGAGATCTCGTCGACAAACATTTCCCGCACGACACGAGCTTCAATAACGTATGTGGTCTTGCCCTTCTTCTTCTCACCTTCAACCTCGTGGCCTATCATTTCAAAGTTACCATTTTTCAATTACCCATAACCAAAAAGTTCTAAGATTTATTGTAGATAAAGAGGCTTCCGTAACATGTTACCTTACGACGTGGTCCTCTTGAGGATTTCCAGCATAACAGGCTTCTTGATGTGGGTTCAAGCCTCCTATAAGATAGAAAAGATTTAACAGATTTGATTTAGTATTTTCTAACTAGCAGAAATTGATCTATATCTTTAAGAAGTTTGATTATTTGTTTTGGGATTCTTACAGATTCTCTTGTTCCAGCTTCTCAGCGATAGACACCGCCTTGCGTTTAGACCAACCGTTTTGAAGATTGCATCCGTCAGCTTGCTGAATCACATGAGCCAACGATACCTTGCCTCTCACAATGCTTTGGCTCTGGTTTTGACTCTGGCTTGCTTCCAAATGTTTCCTTCTAGCTCTGGCTAATGCAGAAGAACCAACTCTCTGTGTCCTCTCCTCTTCCTGCTGCTTCTGTTGTTGTTGTCGTCTTTGTCCATTAGATTCTGTAACTTCAACAATCTCACTTCTTCCACTTCCATTAACGTTGTAATCGTGGCTAATGAGTGCTAACGATGATGGAAGGCTTTTGTCTTTTACAGGTTGGTGATGATGATACTGCCCGTCGTTTCTTGGGTCTCTCTTTGTATCGCATCTGATCTCTATAGTCACAGGAGACTCAAGAACCGCCTCAAAAGCTTGCATAATATGGCTACGAAATTTCTCCGCCGTAGATTTGGTTAACGGCGAACTGAACATTAGATGTACAGTAGGAGCTGCCATAACACCAGAAAACAAAATTTGGCTTCAAAAACTTTCAGAAGATCTAACAAGATTCAAGCTTCCTGCTACACCTTATAAACCTTGGCATAAAAGCTTTGAACATTTAAGAGACTCAAGCTTTGAGCATGTATAGTGGGTTTCACTACACCATAAAACTTTGAGCATGTATTAAGATTCAATCTTTTTCACAATGAGATGAATTACCTGAACCGAGACTAAGAGAGACGATTCTTCCTTCCTTATAAAGAAACTCTCTCAAACCATTAACTCGAAGCTTCTCAATAACCTCTAACCAAATTTCTTCAACAGCAGGTCGGTTTTTTCTACTATCTCCTCTTCTTCTGTCCAATCCAGAACTTCTTCCCCCTGCTGCATCACTAGAAGGATCCAGATGGTGATCTGAGCTTTCTCTAACTCCATTGTTCTCTAATGGTAATGGACTACGGTCAAAGCTAGTATCTGCAGTGGACGAACGATGAAGCAAATAGTTCTGATCAGGAGCCAACTGAAGCAACGCAGCTGTGAGCCAAGTCAGTTTATCGTTTGATACTCTCAGCTGTTTCTCTGCCTCGGATAATGTCTTAAGGGCCTGCCTCAGCTTCTCCATGTCTTCCTTAGGTACTAAAAATGGCGAACAAACAAAAGGCTGAATCAGGACAAAAATACAAAAACAAAGCTATTGCAATATAGGTAGGCTGGAAAATGTCGAAACTCACATGGTTGTCGTCGGAAAAACTTTCTTTTATGACGATCTTTAGCAAAATCATAAGTACCCGCAAGAATATCAGTTATGACCGTTGCAAGCTGGGACATTAAAGCCAGTGGTTCTACACTTGTTTCCATTATTGTTCTCAGATTCTTCACAGTATTTACAGTATCCGCAGATAAAGCTAAATCAAGAAGTTCTACTAATTTCTCATCAGAAACAAGCCCAACCTGAAAAGATTAAAAGAAAATTCAGTTCAAAATTATAAAAAGAATTTTGACTTTCATTTGTTTTATTGGTGAGAAGAACAGTGCTTACCAGTTCCTGAACTAAAGGAACAGAAATTCTCTGTCCTAACAAACTCAGCTGTTCAAGAGTCATCTCAGCATCTCTTAACGAACCATCTGATCTTGAAGCAATAAGTTTCAATGCATCTTTATCTATCTCAATCTCTTCCTTTGATGCAATCCCTTGCAACGAGTAAACTATATCCGCGTCCTTGAGTTTAGGGAAAAAGAATTTCTGGCACCTCGATATGATAACATGAGGCAAAACATCAAGACTCGAACACACGAGAATAAAGACTACCCGAGGTGGCGCTGCTCGATCCACCTTTTTGGACAGTGCATTCCAACAATCAGATGACAAGGTATCGCAATCATCGAATATGAACACACGGGGTGACTGCGATGAAACCACCACATCACCATCTAGTAAATCCATGATGTTCTCGAAGTCATAATTCCCGACAGGACCCACTTCCCGAATGTTCCAGCTTTTACCCATTTCATGTGATACACATGAACTGCAAGTGCCACAAGGCTTTGGGTGTTCCATGGAATGACAATTCAAAGCCCTTGCAAATATTCGAGCGCAAGATGTCTTTCCGGTTCCATTTGGACCGTGGAAGACATACAAAAGCCCGAGCTTTCTTCTTGCAACTGCATTAGAAAGAGCTTGTACCACCAGATTCTGCCCCACGAGATCCCGGAACGTTTTAGGCGTGTATTTCTCCGTAAGACTCTGATGCTGATGCCGATAGCGAGCATTTCTATGGCTCTTCTTCATGTGTTTTTTCTCCCCTGACCTTCCTTCTGAAGCAAGATCAGAGTCTTCTTCGTTCTTGAGTAAATTGTCTGCAAAAATCCCTAGCTCCCCTGAGTAATCGTGCACCCAACCATCATTCTCTGCACTATCAACTAGTAAGGGAAGAGCCTCACCATCAGAACGGATAAAGGAGCTTGAGTCATCATCAGATTGTATCATCATCATATCCGAACCATTTCTCTCGTTGGTTTCACCTTTCCTTCCTTTTGAGTCAGACATACCACAGGACAAACTCCTACCCGCCTTATCGAGGAAAGTTTTCCCTCGGTGATGAATCCTTGACCAATTAAACGGTATTCCACAAGCCTTATTCATGTCCTGTTCCCCAAATCCCTCTTTGTCTCCCTCATGCTTCTCACCTTGAGGCAATGTGTTAGAAGCAACAGACATCTCACTCTTACCACCACCTGTATCTCTACTCTTACCCCGAACTTTTCTAGTACCTCTAAATTTCCGTCTTTTAGGCCGACTCATTCCACCCGAGCATCCCCGAGTCGAAGTACCAACACCACCACCTCCATACCCTGCCCTTGGGCGAACATTAGATGAAACCACATCATCACTGTCACCCACAACGACCTCGTTTAACTGATCAGACAGAGTCTTAATAATAGCATCATTCATCCTACTAAGCCTCCCACTAGCTTTTGATCCAGAATTCCCCGAAGCGACACCATGAGAAATAATCTCATTAACATTCTGATCATCATCCCCAACTCTATAACTCTTTCTACTAGATTCTTCTCTCTTCACTCTCCTACCACTATCCCTTTCGCAGCTAACCGGACCCAACATATCGTCAGAAGGAGTCACTTTGGATGTCCCAAAGTTCACAACAGGGGAAGAACCACTCAAAGCAGACAACCTACGATTAGACTTCTTTTGATCAACAGATCTTCTTCCTTCCACATGACCTCCTTTCCTCGGAAGCAAATCGACAAACGAAGGAGGCGTATTCCAAGCAGGAGGGCTCGCAGAAGGATCTCTAAGCGAGCGTGACCTTTGGAGAACAATGAGGTCTCTCATCAAGGCACGGTCAGTTAAAACCGGACTCTGCTTATGCATATGGTTCTTCAAGTGAATACAGTTGGTTAAATGGATGTGGTTACGTAGATGCTCACCGATGTCTCCATTTGCATCTTTCAGAATTCGATTCCGAGTTGAAGAAGAAGAAGCAACCCTTGTCGTCGTTGTCGTAGTCGTCATTTATTCAGAAGAAGAAGAGCTTTGCCTCTTTCCTCCTCGGAATTTTGCACAAGAACCAAATCGAATTATATGTCATTTTGTTTCCTTTGGAGGAACCAAATCTTCTCAAGTTTCCAAATTTTGAAAATACTTTTTTGTACAAACTATAGCAATAGCTTTAGTTCCACAAAGATTTCACTGGAACAACCCTAAAAATTACACCTTTGAGTCTCAAATCTCAAAAAAAAAAAAAACCCCACTTCCAATAAGTTCCCAAACCCATGCTAAATTAGTGAAATCGAAACTCAAGATGGGAAAGAAAAAAAAAATGGAAGCTTTCAAGCTCTGTTAAAGGACAATGGAAAAAAGGCAGGATGCCCAAGCATCAAAATTTGTGCTTCTTATGCAGTAAAGATGAGTACTTGTTCTCTCATAAATGAAGATGAGTGAGAGAGATGAGAGATAGAGAAATTGATGAGAGTGAAAATAAAGAGGCAAGTGGGCATCGACCTCATAAGCCACAGAAAGCAAAGAAACGGCAGCGTTTTAAAAGCAATCACAGATCTCTCCTCTTTCTTCACCAAACTTTCACATGCAGATTCAGTGAGAACTGATGGAAGGGTTCTGGAGAAAACGATGGCTTTTTGGCAGAGAGCAGAAGCCTCCGTTTTGGGTAGAGGGTTTTGTTGTTTTCCTGATTCTATAGAGAGAGAAATAAAGGAGAGACATCTGTTGCAGACACGAACACAGAGGCATATATAATACTTAGGAACAAAGACAATAAACAAAGTGTCTGTTTGTAGGAGAAAAGCATGCAAGTGAAATCATACTCTATCCTTTTTTCAATCAATTAAAAAAAAAAAAAAATCAAACAAAGTTTGCATAATTTTTAATATGAGATACCAAGAAAAGTTACGACCTTTGAACTAACAATACTTGGTGAATTTTTGTACGAAATTTAAAACTAGTCGTTGTAGTTCTTGACATTTATTTGCTTGTCTATGTTATTTTTGTTTTTGTATTTCGTCGTATTATGATGGGGTCATTTGGTCGATTCAACTGTTTCAATGCTTCGAAAAATCAAATAAATACATTAATATTTGAAATAATATTTGTTATTATTTGATTATGAATACTCCTATGTGGTTAGAGGAGCAGAGATGTCCACTCAAGCTAGTCAGTTCTTTCTACTCAGTGAAATAGTAATAATCCAAAATAGTTAATAATCAAATTCTCCTTTTAACCATGATGAAAAAAAAAAAAAAAATTCGAAAGCTCTTAATTTGTATTCCTCTTTTGTTTAAGTTAAGGTTTCTACTTTTAACCACTAAAATGGGTTTGTCTCAATAGTTCTAAATATGATTAAACGTTAAAAGTCAATAAATGAGCAGAGTAAGTCACGGACTATAATCTGTTTTTTTTCCTAAATGTGACGAAAAAAGAATAATACAAATGTCTTTCCTTATATATACCGATATTTTTCTAGGCCAAGCGTGTAAAATATTTGTGTAATCACAATGATCATAGAGTTTGATTTTAGATTATGGTTTGGATCAAATAATCTAGAATAGTAGAATAGTTAGAGTCAAATAAGATTCCAAAACATCAGTTATAGAGACAAGAAAGCAAGGAAATCGGATACGACAAAAGAAAGGTAAAAAAGCTGCGGACGATAACACTATTACGGTCAACGTCAGATCACGTGCCTACTTTGAGACTAAGATCATCATTGAAGTCAATTTAATACTACTATGTTGTTTACTGCCAATATTATCACTGATTTTCTCTTTGGAGAAATGATCACCAGTTTTATGTATAACTAAATCTACATTTGATAGAACTATATCTCTTGCATAAATATTATTTTGTCAAGTGGTTAACAATTTGAATATGTAGTTTTCTACCATGACTTAATTATACAAAATTGATTAGTCTTACAGAATCTTTGTTTTTTAGATCTTAGAAATATTTGAATTATATATCACACTTTATCGATCTAATTTCTGACCAAAGAAAAAATATAAAATAAGTAATCATGATTCGGATTCAATATGAATAAGTAAATCGGATAGAGAGAAAATACAATATCAAAAGTATGGAAATGAGAAGTGAAATCAAAGGCATAGGATTCGAATAAAAACAATTAAATAGAAGAAGGATATGAAGTAGTATGGACCACTCTCCACCGATTTGGTCGGATGAAGGCCATATCCCATATCACGTGTCTTTTACATGTCTCATGACTCATTGTCACATTTTTATACACTACTACTACAACAAACATATCATCGTGGCTACATGTCTTAGAGATCGACTTTAATTTTGGCCACCTGAAATATTTTACATGTATTGTCAATCGATCTATATATAATACTAATCTAGGTTCAACGAGAACCATACTGGTTAACTATGACATTTTGTTTGGAAATCAACTTGTAAAATATCCACTCAAGTCTTCTTGAATGTGTGTTGTGTTCACTTTTCATTGTACACCCTTCTCGGACCAATAACAATTGTTGGACAGACTTCTTTTTTAACTTTATTTTTGGACAGACTTTTTAAGACCAAAATCATATTTTAAGTGAAACATTGGAATGGTCCCAAAAATCATAAGTTAGTTTTAGTATCGCAATGTTTTTCGATCTCTTTAATTACAGATTACAACAAGATTCTCCGAGATTTCCTCTTCGATTTCGGGCGAGTTCCGCGGACATCGATTGTTCGCTAAGTCGGCTATGCTTTCTCGGCTTCGTCTGCTCGCTCCTCGGATG
>OVBA01004286.1:0-24059 GCA_900406435.1 Lepidium aucheri | reverse complement strand
AAGTCTGCTTGTTTGCTCGCAAAAAGTCAACAAGTTTGGTTTTGACGCTTGAGTGTGCTCCTCCCCGACTCGGATCTTTTGTTCCGCAAACTTGTCATCTATAGAGACGTGTTCTAACTTAGAGAGTTTAGGCTTGGTAGTTCTGGAACCGCCTTCTTTCGTTAATTGCTATAACTGCTTTGCTCGCTCGTTCTTGATGGCCGCTAAATAACAACTTCACGAGCTTACTTGGTTTGAGTGAATGATTCCTACGCCGCTGTTTGTTGGAAACTTGACGCATTGGTGATAAGTGGAGGCTACTGCTCGCATGGTGTAGAGCCATGGTCTTCCCAGTATAGCATTGAAGGGGGTCGGTTTGTCGACGACCATAAACTTTATCATTTTTCTCACATCGTGGGCGATCACTAGCAACGTAATCGTGCCGAGCGACAGGATGGTATTTCCATCAAAACTTGTTAAAGGGGTCACGTCACCCTTAATTTCTTCATTGTCGAATCCCATCCGCTTGAACGCGTCGTAGAATAAGAGGTCTACCAAGCTCCCGGTGTCTATCATAATCTTTGATAATTCAAAGCCTGCGACATCCAGAGTGATGACGATTGCATCGTCGTGTGGTTTATGCAGGTGAGTTGTTTTGGACTCGTAAAACATGATTGCGACCTCTGGCACCGGGGGCCTTGTCCCTGTTATGAAGCTATTCTCGGCCTTTTGTTGGTGGGATTTCACGGAATTGACAGAGCTGCCGACTAGGCTGGATCCCCCCATGATGTAATCTATGCGCTTTGGAAGTTGTCTGGTCGCGCCGTCTTCGATTTGTAAAGGAATCGAAGGGTCCTTGAGTCTTTCCCTTCCTTCTCTCTTGTTATCCGCGGATTTATCAAGAGTCCATTTGTTTCGGCANTGGTTCGGCGCATTCCTTCCCGCCAACGATTTTCTTTCTTGAGTCGTTGTACTACAACGCAGTCTTCCAAGGAATGACCCTTCCTTTGATGGTAGTCGCAGAATTTGGACGAGTCGTAGGTGAATTTCTCTCTTTTGGTGGGATTGCCCACAGCGTACAAGTGCCGACCTTGGGTTTCCTCCCTTACAGGTTGCTTACTCGCTCTTGGGACGTCCGGAGTTTCTTTCTTATTTCTTTTCTCAAACTCGGCTATATTCGTCTCTTCCCAGTCAATGAAGTTAGCTGCACGATGAAGAGCATCATCGAGGGTATCAACGGGATGAACGAACAACTCTTGTCGGAAGCTTGATTTGGGCCAAAGCCCCATTTTGAGCGCACAAATCGCGACTTCATCGGTGATGTTTATGCTCGACGACCTTACTTTTTTGAATCTCGCCAGATAATCCTTCAATGACTCGTTGCGTTCCTAAAGGGTTGCGAACAAATTATTAGTGGATGTTCGCTTTTGTATGAAGATTGAAAAGTGTTTGAGAAAACACTCCGCGAGCTGTTCGAAGTTATCGATTAATCCGACTTTTAGCGAGGAGAACCACTCTAATGCTGGTCCGGTTACGTTTTCGGTGAAAATCCTGCAAAGCCCTATATTCCTTTCCTCGTCGCTATAATGCGCTTTTACCGCAGTGAATCAGAATATCCTTAGGTGGGCCACCGGATCGGAATCTCTTGAGTAGGAGGGAAACTTGATGTTTCCTATATCCTTAATTGTGGCAGTCAGAATTTGCCAGGTGAAAAGGGATTGTCTCGTTGATTCCACCACTCTATGGATGTTGGGGGCCGAAGTCGTCGCCCGGTGAATTTGAGACCTCATTTGCGCGTGCTCTGCTCGCTGAGCAGCGAGGAGGGTGCGCATTTCTTCCAGTTCTTTGGCTATGCCATTTCCTTGGGACTCCTCGTATTGGTCGATTAGGGTTTGTCCCCGTGTGTTTGCGGTATTCGGCGGTTGTCCCCTTCAGCCTTCGTTTGATGTCATTGGTACGTCATTCTGATTGTTCGATCGATCCATTTTCGCCGTTTGTCGATTTACTTTGCCGTTAAATAGATTCGTGCCCCACGGTGGGCGCAAAAATGTTGATGCTAAAAACTCAACACTCGTTAGGAAATCGTGGAACTTTGAATCAAATACTTTTATTAGACGAAAATAGGTTACAAGTGGAGGTCGAACAAATCTTTAGCTTGACTCCAAATCTCTAGGGTATTCTCTCTCTATTTTTCTCTCTCTCTTTTCGAAGTTATGGACTATTATTTATAGGCTTTTGGACCTAGGTTTTCGGGGAATATCCTTTCGAGATTCTCCAAGATCTTCTCCTTGATTTCCGGAGAGCATGGTGAGGGTTGGTTGCTTGCTTAGTCGGCTCCGCTCTTCTGGGCTTCGCGTGCTCGGCCCCAAAGATGTTACAAGGCTCGCCTAGTCAGCTGCTCGGCCCATCTTCTCTAATTCATCATTATTGGGCCTCTTAAGGATTTTGGGCCTGGTACCAACTGTGCTCAACATTCTAATGAGGCAGTTTAAAGAAAGCTATGTAACATGAAGACGCTCTCCTGTGTACCTGAGTGGCCACGACGAGAGTAAACCGAAAGGAGAAAGATGGGTTTGTTGATATCAATGTGTTTGACTTCTCCTCAAAAAATTTTACTTGAACAGCATTGCACAGACACACTTGGCTTCGGACTGACAAACGCTCTTCGCTTCCACTGAACATATAATTTTTTTTATCATTAATTTTTATAGTGAAAAAGTAGAGAAGAAACACATTGCTTCGCAAAGATATAAAGGAGAAAGGTACCCATGAAATTGTTTCCAAGGTCGCCAATTTCTACTTTGGACAATGGTGATGCTTCCAATCCCACCAAGAAGGAGATTTTTTAGCGCCTCAGAGCTAGTAGGCCACAATTGAGCACACAAATACTCGCGGTTTCAAGAGCCGCTTGACCTGAGTCTCCCCAAATCCTACGATGATTCTCCCATAATCACAATTTGAACCACAAATTAATGGAAATATAATAAACAGAGAATAAGTTGAAGACTTGAGAGGAGAAAGAGTATACCTGAGCTGACAATCGTACTTGGTTTTTTGGGCTCCAACATTGCTGGATCTTCGTGCTCAAGCCTTCTCATGGAGTTTTTTCAGTAGTTCATTTCTTAACTACAGGAAGGGAAGAAACAATTCAAGCTTTTTTAGTTTTCATGGTTTGCCATGTTGCCTCGAAATATTAGGGGTAAAAGAGTAATGTTATGATGATTAGGACATGTTAAGCTTAATTAAACTTCAAAAGATGGGCCACTAGATGTAGGCCCTCTAACAATGGGCCCTATGGCTAACAAAATACAAATGACTACGGATAGGACTTTAATCCTCAGACAATCCTTACCGCAGTATCCAAGTTGAGGGGATGCATCAGCCAGATTGAAAACAAAAATTCTAGCGGGGCTTTCGAACAAGACATTGTAAGTGTGTGTATATATATATATACACATATATAAATAAATATTGGAGCATTTGTATTTGGTATATCTTTATTTATGTATTGCACTTGCTAACATATTTCTATTTTTCCTTTGTCGATACTAAAACAGTTAAATCAAGCAAAATGTTCTAACAAAAGATGTTAAATACAAAAAAGAATTCAAATTCGATCATGTATGGCTTATCCTTAAAGATATTGAGAAGTTTTCAAATAATCACATGAATAGAACTGCTGCAATCCTAGAAGAAGGTCGTACCCCATTTTCACCTCCATCACTCCAAGATGACTCATCACCAATCCCTGGTATGAATTCATTTGATCTTAATACGAATGGTGAAGAAACAAATTTTAATTGTTCTCAAAGACCTATGGGTGTGAAAAAAGCAAAGAGAAAACAACAAGCTGAAGAACAATTCAAAAAATTGATGGAGCAAAATGAAAAGCTTATCAAAACTATTGACAAAGGTACGTTTGAAAGAAATAAAATTCTTAGAAACAAGGTCGAGATACAAAGGAAAAAGGTTGAAGTGCAAGAAAAGAGGGCCGATGTACAAAGAATGAGAGAAGAGAATAGAGTATTATTTGCAGATTTAAGTTCTATAACTGATCCAGAATGTCGTACGTATATTGAAAATCAAAGGGATATTATTCTGAGTAGAGGAGTACCAACAAATCAATATGAAGAGTACGGAGAAGGTTCTAATAGCCAATATCTTGGATCTCATATCGAGTATCTCATTACCAAAACGATCAAGCTGAAGGAGAACACACTGGAGACCAACAAATTCAAGGTGAAGATCAAATACCACCAAGTAATCCTCAAGAGTTCTTCCAGTATTATGATTTGCTTGGCGGAACCGGAAATAATTTTCCTGGATATTAAATTTAGTTTGAATGTTTAATTAGTTTCTATATTATTGCTTTAATATAGTAGATTATTATGCTTTGTTTCCCTCCTATATTATGTTTGGTTTAGTTGTTTAATATTATGTTTGCTTTTTATGTTTGGTTTAATAATTTGGTTAATTATTATGTATGTTTGGTTTAATGGTTTGGTTTATTATAATGAATATTTGGTTTCAATCTTTTTCTTCTCCCATGATCCAATTCTCTCTCTCTCATTCTTCGACAATGACTATTCTTCTTCTCACCTCTTCTTTCACAAATCAACATCTTTTCCTCACCACCATTTATATCCTCACCACCATCATCTACTTACAATCATTATCTCCTCACCATTAACGCCTTCTCTCACCATCATCATTTACTAACCATCACCGTTTCTCATGTCTGGTTCTTTTCATAAACCAATTTGTGAATCATGAGATAATCAACAATTTTAATCACTTGGACAATAGTTAACAGTAAACAAATCAACCAATAAAATATTCATTTCTCATATGCCGTTTGTGAACAGTACGACGCTAAATTTAGTGTCGAACTATTCACTAAACACCAAATTATACCGTTTGCCGTCATAATTGTCGTTGTGTTCGAGAAGAATTAACGCCATATATACCGTTTTCCGTCCCAGTTGGAGTTGCTCTTAGGTCACACATTTCTCAAATTCTTTTTACTTTTTACTGTCTTTTCAGTTTCTTCTATTCTATTTTTTTCCGAGAAGAAGAAATGAATTTCTAAACATGATTTGATCTCTAGTTTCTTGACATTTTCTGTTTCTAGGTCTTACTCTCCCATAAAAACTCACAAAAAAATTAATTAAATTAAATGATTTTTATAAAAAAGTTGTGGTTATTTACTTTAATATCCAAAGTTTTTAATCCTAACCCATTACCAGTTCACCCATTTGGAAGAAACTTGGATCTATTTGATTTTTATGTTTTTTTAATATATTTTTTTTGCAACGGATCAGTCTTATGTGCTTTATCTTCTTCTTATCAGAGATAATATCAAAAGATTATATCAAAAGAAAACATCATCAACAATCTACATCTCTTGACGGAAAAAGAAATCTCCTTGCAATCTCAACTTCTGATTGAAATCATTTCCCACTGGTAACATCTTGAAACCCTATGTCGCCGTTTCGAATCATCACAAGGCAAAGTGTTTTGTGTTCTCCTACGACGCATCCTGGTTACTCTAATTTCACCTCCCAAGAAAAATTCATTTGGTAATTTAAAGACGAATGGTGGTTTGTATTTAAGAAAACTGGCGTTAATGAATTCTCTTTTATTTGGTTTTTTATTGTTGGTGTGCTCAGCATTGGATACAATAAAAACGGTAGGTGAAGAAGAATGATCAACGTCTGACAGATTTGATTTGATCATTTTTAGGCCTATCTTCTTCATCTTGGAGCATGGCCATTGTATCATCAAATTTCGGAAAGGGATGGCAACGCTTGATGAAATTTATGATGTTATCAAATTTTGCGTTTAAGCCATTCATCGCATACATCACCAACGTTCTGTCTTGAGACAGAGCGTCGATGTTTGCGAGAGAGTCAACAAACTTTTTCATGTCTCGACAATAATCAGTAACTTTTATATCTCCGATCTCCTTGGTTCATAGCTCGTTATCAAGACGTAGAGCACGAGCATCCATGTTGTTTCGAAATTGATTCTCAATTCGTAACCAAGTGTCACAAGAGGTGATAGATTCAGCAACTTTGGACACCAACCAAGCATTCACCGGAACAAGTATGCATGCAGCGTCTAGTTCAACCAACAACCGAGTTAATAAGGTAAGTTTGTGTTATACAACTAACCTTCTTAATGCAGGTAACTAGTTCATTCAAAGAACTCACGCGGAAATATTGAAGACTTGCCTTAAGTAGAAACCGAGTGAGACTTTAGTATGTTGATTTTATTTTTAATGTATTTTAATTTTCGTATCATGCACCATGAATGTTGCGCCATTCAAACTCATTTTATTTGATTTGATTGCATAATTGTACAGCTAAAATTGCTCAATTTCTGCTCGTTGAAGGCACCACCGACGAGCTATATATAAACCTCCTTGCGGTTTTGTATTTTTAACCAAGTATTAATAAAGATAAACATTTTCTTCATAAGAATTTGTCGTCTAATCTCTTTTGAGGAGTCAAGAGTTAGCCGAGATCAAGCCTTGTTGAGGAGTCCAAGCCTTGATCAGACCGAAATTATCAAAGGAATCACCACCCTCCTTTGTGGTTCTCATTCGCAACCATCCGCATCACACTAACCGTAGAGGATTGACTCTTTGAAGTCTTCTCCATCGGTTCCACCAACCCACGGCCATAAGGATCGATCCTTTGAGGTCTTCTTGTGGTCTCCACTAAGCCTAGCCACACGGCGAGGCACATATCATACCTCTTCCTCTACCATGGCTTTTCTTCCACTGACCCTCAACTTTAAGAGCCCTTTCTTCTCCTTTGTGTCTCAATATGTTCTGCTCATGAACCATCAATGAGCTCTGCAAACCGTCCACAGTCATTGTCCTGATATCCTTTGACTCCTCAATGGCACAGACAATGTAAGTGAACTTTTCTGCCAATGTTCTGAGAATCTTCTCAACAATTTTTGAATCTGGCATATTCTCACCCAGATTCCTCATATCGTTTGCTACCTCCATCACCCTCGAGAAGTAGTCAGAAAGCATTTCTCCATGTCGCATTTCTAGGAGCTCAAAGTTGCGTCTTTGCCTCTGCAACTGAGTATTTTGAACTCTATCATTGCCTTGATATTTTTCCTTCATTGATTCCCACAACTCCTTGGGTGTGGTTTTCTTCAAGATTGTTTTCAGAATTGTTTTTTCAATTGAAGCAAAGAGGTAGTTTTTTACCTTGTGATCCACTACCGTCTTTTCTGCTACTCTCTCTTGAAGCTCGTCTCTCTGTGCACCTGACAGAACCGTTCCTCTCTCTTGAACTGGTATGCCTGTTTCGATCAAATCCCACCATTCCTTTGATCAAAGCAAATTTTCTATCAGCATCGCCCAATGTTCATAATCTCCATCGAACTTGGGTATGATCATCATATCTTTCTCACTCATTTTCTCACGTTAGTGTTTTGGCTCCGATACCACTTGTTGCCAATAGAAAACGAAGTTGAACTGAATAATACTTCATTCATAGAAAAGGAAACGAAACAATCTCTCTTATAGACCTGAGAGTTTTTAACAAAATCCTAAAAACTAGCCATGACTTAACAAACTGAAACAAACTAGTCCACTCCTTAATAATAGGAAGACTTATTCTTATTAGCAAATCTAAACTAGAATAGAGAACGTGTCCTATAACACAGGACAAAGACTTCAACACTTGACTTCAATATATTTAGATAGGAAATTGGCACGGTTATTATATGTGCGTGGTTTAAAGGAGCACTTGATGCTATCTAACAATGCTTTCCATTGGTTGGTCGTCTCCAGGTAATGGCGCAAGCGTAGATTGGAGCTATGTTCATTGATCAACTGATTAATAGTCAAATTGTCACCCTCAAATTCAACTCTTGTATAGCATAAGCCTCGTGTGGCTTGTAATGGCCAAATAAGAGTAGTTCACTCTGCCTCTTTCATAGAATGACGACCACAATGAACAAATTTTCATCAATATCACGCACTATCCATGCACTATCCATGCAATATCACGCACTAGTCATGGGAATACCAGTCATGTTAAATTTCTTTCGTTACATGTGGCATCATAATTACATGTCAACCACCCTGTTTGCAAGGACCTTTATATAAATTGTTAGGTTCTTATATTTATTTAGTGACTCCCCACTGTTAAAAAATAGTAAATAATTGTCGGGATATGCCATATAAGTAAATTATATATAGCTCTAAATTCTATATATAGTTGTTATAATATCATGTAAGTAGTCGCTGGCTCTTACCAGCTTTTTATGTTGCTAAATTACAGCCAAATCTAATGAACGAAGATTTGGATATTCAGTTACATGTTAGCTCATATTTACCGAAGAATAATAGTCAAGATCGAGCTAAGTATATGGAAGGCTCTAAGTCTATCAAAAGCTTCAATAAAATTGGTCAAATGAGTTTGGTTAGGGTCTAAACCGGGAATAGCTCATTGAACCGGGTCCACGATAAAATTAAATCAAGCCTAAGGTTCTTTCATCTTCTTCTCTTGAGCTGGGGTTAGGTAGATTCATTCTTTCTTCAGTTGTATTAGCAAGACCAGTCTCGATATATAAGGGTCTGTGAGCTTATTGTTATATAGAGAATCATCGAATCATCGAATCAGGTTGTTGGTTCGTTAATGACTCAAGATTAGCTTCTAGGAGTACTTGGTAAGAGTATTCGAGTGCAGAGAGAAGAGGGAGAGAGACCTTGTAAAGGAAAGGCTGAGCTCGGTTTTGAGCTCACCGGTTGATTAGTGGAATCCAGAGTTCAAGTTTGAACTCCGGCGAGACATAGATTTCTCATCAGAACCGAACCCGTTAAATCATTTCCCACTGGTAACATCTTGAAACCCTATGTCGCCGTTTCGAATCATCACAAGGCGAAGTGTTTTGTGTTCTCCTACGACGCATCCTGGTTACTCTAATTTCACCTCCCAAGAAAAATTCATTTGGTAATTTAAAGACGAATGGTGGTTTGTATTAAAGAAAATTAGCACTAATGAATTCTCTTTTATTTGGTTTTTTATTGTTGGTGTGCTCAGCATTGTATACAATAAAAACTGTAGGTGAAGAAGAATGATCAACGTCTGACAGATTTGATTTGATCATTTTTAGGCCTATCTTCTTCATCTTGGAGCATGGCCATTGCATCATCAAATTTCGGAAAGGGATGGCGACGCTTGATGACATTGATGATGTTATCAAATTTGGTGTTTAAGCCATTCAACGCATACATCACCAACGTTCTGTCTTGAGACAAAGCGTCGATGTTTGCGAGAGAGTCAACAAACTTTTTCATGTCTCGACAATAATCAGTAACTTTTATATCTCCGATCTCCTTGGTTCATAGCTCGTTAACAAGACGTAGAGCACGAGCATCCTTGTTGTTTCGAAATTGATTCTCAATTCGTAACCAAGTCTCACGAGAGGTGATAGAGTGCCCTCAACCCAAAGTTTCACTATCCCATCTCGTTTCTCCACACCATATCATTTGTATTGGCTGGAAGGAGAGTGCTTTTGATATGCCCTAGTACATTAAAGAGAGTTTTAGAGAGAAATTTGTGGAGAAGAAAATAGAGAATAAGAGAAATAGAGGATCGAGAATAGAGAATAGAGGGGAGACGACATATGCTCTAGAATTAGAAAGAGCTAGGCTCTGATACTATGAAAGTGGATTATCAATAAAAAAGAAAAAATCAAGAATAGAACGAAAGTCAAAACCAAACACAATAAAACAGAGCTCAACATAACCAAAGTCAATACCGTACGTGAAAAAGAATGTGACAAAAAAGAAGATGAAGAACATGAAAAAGAACATGACAAAGAATAACCTATAAAAGAATAGAAGAACATGACAAGAATGTAACGGTATACAAATTTTTTAATTGTCCATATATACACATAATTATATTTAGTATGACAAATAAATAATTTACCCTAATATAAATTCATGATATATAGTTGAATCAAACGAATAACACTTTTGTAGTGCATATTTGATGACTACAAATACCTAGTCATCATTTTATAGAATTATATTGACTTTTGGCTTCCAAATGTGGTTCTAAGTAACAAATTCAACATGTACCTTATGATATGTTAGTAGAAATATGGTTGATCTATTATAAATATAAATTTAGAACAATATTAGTTAATATATTATCGTTATGCGAACCAACTTAAAAGATATGTGTAAACTATGATTTATGATTCAATTATATTACTTAACCAATAAAATTCTACTAAACCAAAAAATACCTATGAAATTGTGCATGTACCGGTGTGAGAGTTATCATATCGTGAACTAACATCAAATATTAACCAAATTGTCAAAATTATCTTATGGAATTTGTCAAATTGAATTAGTCAATAAATTTTAATTTTTAACTAAACCAACAAATTATGTTACTGAACCAATCAAAATTAACCAATCAAAATTATACCAATAAAAATTAACAAATTTTATGATTTCATGATTATTAACATCAATGAATTTTAATATCAATGATACATAATAATTGAACAAATGTGAACCAACATATAAAATTACTTACATGTACCAATTAAAATCACGTGTAATATCACATAAACCAGTTTATAATATTAGTTGGACCAACGTGAACCAACATATGATTTTAATTAAAACCAATTGATTTTTGAACCAATTGGTTTTATGAACCAATTCATTTTAATTGAACCACTTTATTGTATTAACCATTTGATTTTATAACATTTTAATTTATAGTGAATCAAAATCCAATAATTAACACGTGATTCACTATTCACTTAGAATAGTCAACACAATATTCAAATCAAAAACAATTATTTTTTGAATTTTATATTTTTATTTAAATAAAATAATAAAAGGTAATAGAGACATAACATAAAAGATAAAAGTAAGAAAGAGTAAGAGGAGTAATCTAGACAAAGGAGTAGCTTAGTCATATTCTCTCCAACTACAAGTATCCAAGTCATTGATCCCATGGATGTACATGGCTCGCCACAGACCAGTTCTCAGTTACCTTAGATTCTTTGTTGAGTGACAAAGGCACTTTAAAACGTCTTGAAGGGGTAGTGGAGCTTTGTAAACACATTCCAAAATCAGTAGAGATGCAACAATTTATACAAAAACTGCAAAGCAACAGATCAATGAATGTCTACGCATTGCACACTGATGATACAGTGTGGATGATTACATATGGCATCGAGATACTGCTAAATGAAGGAATCAACATATCGTTTTCTTACTCTGAGAAGTTACTTCATGCACGAGAAACTTCATTGATCACATTCAAAACCCCACACCTCTTGATGAGAAGGAGGATTTTCTCGAGGAGGAGGAAAAGAAAGTACAAAGCGGTGATGGTTCAGTGATTGCCAGCGATGATGATATCCGTAGTGGCGAGCTTGTTGTGGGAACGACGGAGAACTTGGAGCTTCCTATGGAATTTGAGAACAACGTTATGGTTCTTACGTACAAGTCCACACACGAAGTTGGATTATGTAATGTGTTCTTGGTCGGTACAACTCATGTTTTCCAGGTATTCCTCATTTTCGATCTCATTTTGGTTTCGTAATAAAAAATTTACAAGAAGTTGTTTAGAATGTGTTGATGAATTCGTAAATGAGTTAAATTTGAAATTATAAAGAGATAAACAACTTACAACTTATGATTAGAAAACGCCGATCCAAACACTTGATTCGTTTTATTCATATAAAATTTTCTATAAAAGTCTTATACATGTCGGTTACAACTTTCACCAACACAAAAATAAAAAAAGAACACTCAACCCAAACAATGGCTCACAAGAGTTTTGATCTCTAAACCTTAAAACAAACTCTCCCCCAAAAGCTCTAAAGTGTTCGGCGACCACACCAATCCTTCTAACCTTTTTATAAGGCGTACAACAAACGCTATAATCACTCGAATCTTTTCTGAAATGGAAACTCACAAGGTATGTCAAGTTTCTATTTCTGCTTGAAATCGATCTGTTGATTCTCTTCACAGCTCCCTGTCTTTGTTTCTTCTTTGTTCCACAAGACACATTTTACTTAAGCCTGACTTGTAGTTCCCGCTTCTTCTGTGTGACTCTTGCTTGAGATCCATGTATCTTCAGTCTCCCCCTTTTTAGCTCAGTTTGATAATCAAACAATCCATTGTACATGTTCAAGCAAAGAGCATAGACACACAAACACAGGAACATAAAAATATCATGAGCAACAATGCCTTTAAAGGTTTGCCATAACAAAAGTTTAACAAAAATTAAGATTGCAGAATGCACTAGAAATTACATCTTAACAACATTCAAAAGACAACAAGCTTTTAGCCAAAACAAAACAAAGCCTAAACAAAAAAGGTTTTAGCTAAAACTTTATATGTTCTCCACGGCCATGCATCAGCCTCTGTCTCAAAGTCATCTCCCCCTGTTTGAAAGCACAATTGAAGAAAAACAATATAACATTATTATATTAATTTAAGGACAAAGAAACTTACCTGGCACAAACAAAGATTCCAATAGTTGGATTGTTTGCATTATCACCTTCTGAATTTGTGCTGGCGATGGTTCTTTGATGGTTTTCGAGGCTGTGCCTTTCCCAGCTGTGGTGTGTGCTTTCTTCTTCCCTTTTTGATAGATTTTCAAGCAAGTGGAGGTTTGGATAAACCTTCTATCTTCACTGGAATCAAGTGCTGTGCGAAAGTAATTTGAACAGAAAATTGGGATATGGAGGATACAACTTGGATTCAGAGTTCTGAGCCACTATGAGCACATTATCAAACACAACTTTCCCAAAGTTTAACGGCAGCTCTTTGAGGATCATTACACTATTCTCCTTCTAAGTTTTTGACCATATGAATTGTTGTTAGTAGGATTCCAGTTTTTGCAGCTTATCTTGTAGAGAAAATTAGCGATTTTGAGAAGGATGATGAGAGGATACACTTCCAGACATGTATTTTTTCATCAGAGAGGAAGACAGCTACATCGTTGTTGGTAACATGAACCATGTGTTCTAGCGAGGATGAATCATCGATATCCGACATTCCAAACACATGATTTACATTACTCGGTGTGAACAACAAAATTGACCCCTCGAATAAGTATCTTAATAGATTGTTATATGGTAGGTGTAGACGGCAACATAGCAAAGAACTCAAACAGAACTTCTCTATCATAATGGGAAATCACAAACACACTTTTAAGCAACCTAGCATACTTGATAATATCTTTAGCCATTCCACCCTCATCAAGCACAAACACTTTCTCCTCTAGAATTTGTTTAGAAGTTAAAAAGATTGTGGTTTCACCTTTTTCAGAACAAAAACTATCTGGAAACTGGCAATTATGGTTTCACCTTTTTCAGAACAAAAACTATCTATTTGCTTTGTTTTTGACGTACATGAAGGATCAGCCGATGGAGCCAAAGGTCATTGTTGAAGACGAGAAGCAACATGAGGCGTGTGGTTGCCCTTTGACCTGTGAGAAGGTGATTCTGGTAAATCAGACAGATTTATCATTGGTGGATCAATACTTTGGCCACTATCGTCACCTTTTGGATATGTAGATAGAGAACCCTTCAGATGTTCAAGCAAGAGGGGCTTACTCATAGGTGAAAACAGAATCGAATAGTTTTCCATGGGAGGAGTATTCTTTGTCGCCTCAGATGCACTCAGATCTTCTGAATGAAGCTTAGTGGAAAATTCACCCTCCACTATGGTTTTTTGCGATGAATACGATTTTTCTGGAGCCACTTCTTCATCCAATTTCACTGTTGATGCAAGCAATTTTTCCATTAGAGATGATGAAGATAAACTCTCCTTAGGTTGGAATGACAATTGGTGTCCGAAAAGCCGAGAAAGTGATAAAAGAACTGATTCCATGATGGTTCGAGAGAGGTTTGAAGAAGCCTGACTTCTGATTTCTCTTTGATTTTTGATGGAAGCATGTTTTAGAGTTCAAAGATAGAGAGACTGGATAGACGTTTACAATTTCTGAGGCAAGCATAAAACCCTAGATACTTTTTTCCTCCTAAAACGTTGAGATTTCGCTGCGAATCAAGGCTAAAATATTGGGTCATCTCCCTTTTATTTGACACATATTTAGACAGACTAACTAGAGACTCAAAACAAGTAGAGCAGACTCATATAACCCACACACAAAATCTGAGGATTCAAAAATTCAGAACAATATGAGTGACCTAAATCAATATCAAAAATATTTGAAAACCTACCAAATATACACAGTAATTGATTCTTGCTTAATAACTTCGAAAAAATATAAATATATATACTTGTGAGAATTTTCACAGCGAGTTATGGAACGAATAGACAGAAACATGGCTTACAGAAATGATCATCACATAACCATTATCACAAGTTTACCCCATATAAACGTTGGGCTCATGTGTCTAGTCTTTCACTAGTCATATCTTTATAATGTGAGTTTTTGTAGCACTCATTTTGTGTTACTGTATAACAGGCAGCTGAAATTTCCTTTGGAGAGACAGAAAGTTGTGTTTACACACATCAACCTTTTTTTTTAATTTCTAGGTAAACACATCCTGAAACGCACATAGAGAATAAACCATTGTTTAACCTTGTGCTTACGCTCATTGTTCATATAGACAGAACATGAATATCACTTGAGTTCTCAGTTCAGTGGTTTGTCTCACAAGTCACTATGCTATGTTATTCCACAGTATTGCATTCACTTGACTTTTCAATCAACTGATACAGTTGCTCTCCTCAGGTATTTGACCTCCTGGTATACAGTTACACAACCCTTTATACACAACCGACATAGAATGGCATGACAGATAGTTGTTTCCACAGTGTACAGAAACAAGTATATACTTAACTCGTTTAAAGCATGCTGCACAACAAAACTTAAGGCATGTACTTGTCCACACTTTACACACTCGAATGTGACAATTAGATTTCACAAACACCAATAGCAGTTGTCAATGCAATGAAATGATTAAAATCCAGAGGTTTTGTGAATATATCAGCTAATCAAAATTCAGTGTTCACATGATCGATAATGACTAGTTTCTCCTCAAAATGTTCCCGAGTAAAATGATGTATGATCATGATGTGCTTAGTACGAGAATGCAAAAATGATTCTTTGAAATCTTTATGACACTTTTATTATCACAATGTATAAGCAAGGGTTCTAAGAGAGTACTATAGTCATTATCCATATGTTTCATCCATGGAAGTTGGGTGCAACAACTACCCAGGGAAATGTATTTAGCTTCAGGTGTGGATAACGAAACACTGTTTGCTTCTTGTTTAGCCATGAGATCAAGTTGTTTCCCATAAGGAAACATCCTTCACTTGTGCTTCTTTGGTCATCTAAAGATCATGCCCAATCAGCATCTCAATACCCAACCATGCTGCTGTCTATGTCCTTGCTGAAGTAAATACCAAATTCGGTTGTACCTTTTACATACTTGATACTTTGCTTAACTCCCAATAGATAATACTTCTTTGGTTTTCCTTGATAACGAGCACAAACACCCACAACATAACATAGATCTGGACGACTCACTATGAGATACAACAAACTTTCAATCATACTCCTGTAGAAATTTCTCGACAGGTTCACATGTCTTGTCTTTCGATAACTTCTTTGTGGTAGCCATAGGAGCTATATATTCCTTGCTTGATGATAAGCCAAAGCGTTCCACCAGCTTCTTAGCATGAGTGCTTTGAGTAACAAAAATTTAATCATCTGTTTGTTTCACTTGTAGGCTCAGAAAATAGTTTAGCTCACTACACATACTCGTCTAGAGTCGAACACAATGTCATCCATATATATTTGTACCACCACAAATTCTAATTCAAACTCTTTGATAAATAGATTCTTGTCAATATTTCTTCGAGAGTATCCATTGTTTGTTAGAAATGTCGCCAGCCTTTTGTACCATGCTCTAGGAGTTTGGTTCAGACCAAATAGAGCTTTATGGAATTTGTATACATTTTTAGGATGTTTTGCATCCTCAAACTCTTTTGGTTATTCGATATAAACCTCCTCTTGTAGCCATCCGTTCAAGAATACACTTTTAACATCCATTTGATACAACTTGAATTCATGTTAGCAAGCCAGCTCTAACAAGAATCTGATTGACTCAAGTCATGCCACTAGAGCTAAAGTCTCATAAAATCAAAATCCTTCCACTTGTGAATATCCTTTTGCAACAAAACGAGCTTTGTTGCACACTACATTGCTATTTTTGTCTATCTTATTTTTGAGGACTCACTTGGTACCAACAACATTCACATCTTTCAGATGTGGTAACAACTCCCACAGATTCATCCTGTGGAATTTTCCTGTCTCGTCCATTGACTCGGTCCAGAACTCATCCAAAACAGTTTCTTTATGTGTTTTAGGTTCCACAGAAAAACAAGCAAATTAAACAAGCTTGATACCTTTCTTCCCCCCCTCCCCGCGAGTTGTTTGAAGTTGATCTGTTTTCCTCTAGTGACCCTTCCACTATGTAACTCCCCAATGACATCTTTTTCAGAGTGATTTCTGTGAACTTCCAGCCGGACTTGTGGCTGATCAAGAATATGTGTTTCAGATTCTGATATAGATGTATGTGGTTCTTGATCTTTAGAAACTCTGGGAAGAATTTCTACCAATGGTGAGGATAAGTCATCAAAAACCACATTCACATTTTCCTACACTAACAATGTTTGTTTGTTGTAGACTCAAAACGTTGCGCCTTCCCGAGTACCCAAGAAACATGCCTATAGCATTTATGAAGTCAAATTTCCCAAGTTGATCTTTGTCATTTAGTGTATAGCAAAAAAACTCAAACACCTGAAAGTAGCTGACTCTTGGTGATCTACCTTTCCAAAGCTCGTATGGAGTCTTGTTCGTATCTTTTCGAACATACACTATGTTGGTGATATAACAGGCAATGTTAACAACTTCTGTCCAAAAGTGTTTTGCCAATTTATTTCCATGTAACATGGCTCTGGCCATTTCTTGCAGAGTTATGTTTCTCCTTTCAAAAACACTAGTCTATTTAAGGTTCTAGGAGCAGAGTATGTGTGGGCTATGTCTTGATTTCCACAAAATTGATCAAAAATAGTATTGCCTTGATCCCATCACACTCGTTTTTAAGTTGTAGAGCTAGAATCTTGAAGCTGTCAAGGGTTTTATTATTTTCTCTCAGAAACCTGACCCATGTATATCATGAGAAATCATCAACTATTATTAGATATATTTCTTTCCAGCCATGCTTGCTACTTGAATTGGTCACATCAGGTCTATGTGAACCAATTCCAAAGGCAATGTTGATTTACATATGGGACAGATTAGCGTTGGGTTTTTACTTGCTTCCCCATGCTGCATGGACCACACACAAATGCTTGTTTACCTTAAAGTTTAGATAGACCTTGTATGAGTTCTTGATTTGCAAGTTTTACCATTTTCCGATAATTCATGTGACATAATCATTGGTGCCACAATTTTCCTTCATTTTCTTGGACAACACTCATACACTTACTTTCAGGAATCCACATGTAGCAGTCATTTTCTGATCTAACTCCTTCAAGGACAACCATTCCCTGTATGTTATATGCCTTCCACCCAATCTTTGTGAACGCCACATCAAGGTACATATCACACAGCTGACTGATACTTATGAGATTTGCCCTTAAGCCATCCACAAATTAATTCATTTCTTAGTCTCAGTTGCGAGGGTTCATCTTTATCTGCTATGTTGACCATACCATTGTTGTTGACCAACCCTCTGTTGATGACCAAAACTCCGTTGGTTACCATACCACTACTGTTGACCAACCCTATCCTGCTGACCAAACCCTTATTGCTGAGTATACCACTATTGTTTACCAACCCTGTGTAGCTGACCAAACCCTATTGTTTACCAACTTTTAGAGAAGTCGTCTGAGCTGATTTCTTGATTTTCTGATGTGATGGTGTAGCCTTATCACTAACAGCTACTTTAACGAATACCATATTGGCTGCTGTGTTCTCCACAATAACCTAAACCCTAATTTTCCTTGTCATTTCTCCCAAACTGTAGAATCTTATCAAGATCTTTTGTTCATTTGGACAACATCTTGATATTCTTTAGTTGTTCAGACAGCAACTCTCCAGCTCTGGATTCTTGGCCCATTCTGACTCTAACTCTGTATCTAGATTCTAAACTTTATCTCATAGAAACTTGTTTTTGGTAATCAGCTTGATGTTTTTCTCTTTCAGCTCAACAAGATTTTGACGCATAAATTGTAGTTCGTCAGCATGTGTCAAACCTAGATCATGCTCTTCTTTTGAATCCTCGTTAGTATGAATCACCTAATCACATTGATAAACAGATGTCTAACCTTCTTCCTCGTCCTCAGCCACCAGGTCTTTGTCCTCAGAAATCTCTATTATACCAAAGTTGGCCATGTATGATTCCAGATCATTGTTCCCGTCTTCATCTTCTATGTCACTTTTACTCAAACTTACTAGAGCGGTCTTCTCCTTTCGTTTGACTAAACCGACACACTCAGACTTCATATGGCCATATCCCTGACACTCAAAGCATTTAAATGTCATCTTCCTCCTAATCGTTGGACAGTCTGCTTTGAAATAACCAATCCCTTAACACTAAAGACACTGTTTTCATATTTTTGTTGATCTTTCTCAGTGATTTGTCTAGCTGACACATGATTTTCTCTTTTTTTTTCCTCTCTCAAACTCCCGAGGTATTTTTTCACAATTATTCCTACTTGATCATCAAGGTCAACTGTATGTGGTTTTTCCTTATCTTTAGCTAATAAAGAAATTCCTTTTCCATGGTGTGGCAGTACCATTGTTTTTGAGTTAAATTTCATACGCATTTATCATGCCAACTACTTGGGCAAAATTGATGTTCTCCGAATTTTGAGTAACATCAAGAGTAGATCTATGTCCATAGAATTTTGTAGGAAGACAACGCAGAAACTTTTTAACAAGTTTCTTATCCTTGTAAGTTTTTTCCAAAGCCAATGCTTCATGAGATAGAGTGCTAAGCTTACTACTAAAAGATTGTATGGTCTCGTGCTCATCCATGGTGAGAGCCTCAAATCAAGTAGCTAGCATATCAATTCTAGTCCACTTCACACTTGACGTTCCATTAAATGATTCCCAAGCCTCCTTTATGGTTGTACACCCCTGTACTTGATTCGGCGCCAGAGTAGTGAATATTGCCGATAGAGCCATGGAGTTGTACTTTGACTCAACATTCTTCTCGGCTGTCCAGCTCTTCCTTGGTTTAGGAACAAGTTCATCCCCATTCTTCATAGTTGGTGGTGTCCATCCATCTTCGACAACCCTCCATGCCTCTTCATCGATCGCTTTGATGATTTGTTCATCTGAACTTTCTAGTGATCATAATTGTTTGGATCCAATATCAATTATTCTCGGACTGCCTCAAGCTGTTGTTTGCCCTCCATACTTTCTGCAGGATCACACCTGATTTGGTTAGGTGATCCGCTTCATACTTACAACTTACGATTGGAAAACACTGATCCAAATGCTTGATTCGTCTTATTGATATAAAATTTTCTACAAAAGTCTTGTACATATCGATTACAAATCTCGCCAACACAAAACGAACAAAAGAAAACTTTACACAAACAATGGTTCACAAGAGTTTTAGTCTCTCTAAACCTTAAAACAAACTCTCCTCCAAAAGCTCTAAAGTTTTTGGCGGTCACGCTAACCCTCCTAGCCTTTTTAAAAGATGTACAACAAACCCTAGAATCTCCCAAATCTGCTCTGAAGTGGAAACTCACAAGATATGCCAAGTTTTCATTTCTGCTTGACAACGATCGATTAGTTCTCTTCACAGCTCCATGTCTTTGTTTATTCCTGGTTGACTTAAGCCCGAATTGTAGTTCCCGCTTCTTCTATCTAACTTTTGCTTGAGATCCACGCATTTTTAGAATTAGGGTTGGATTATGATGACTGATCTTTGAATGAGTCAATATATCAAAGATTAGGTAGGATCTGCATTAGTAGTATAATCTTTGCATGTATTTGTCAATTGAGTTGGAATAAAATGTTACTGCAACAAATTGCGATTTTATATGATATTGTTCAGGTCTTTGTGGTTTTAGTTCCGGTTTGAAGTTCAGTAAGGAATTTAAGAATCCATAGGATTAGACTTCTATCTTCTCTTTTTCTCTGTTCCAGCCTCCTTGTTTGAAATTCTTCAACTATCTGGTTTAGTATTCACAAGTTTGTTTCATATTTGCATCTGTATTTTAGGAATCATGTCGAGAAGTTGAAGCTGTAATTAGCTCCTTGAAACCATAGGTCTTTCTCCTTACAGTTCATTGAGAACTGATGTTTTATATTCACCTCTAAAAATGTGATTGATGCTTGTAGGTCGTCTTTTTGGAGTTGTGTGCAAGTCGATCTTTCATACTCCAACCTCAAGCTTTGATCGAGGTTTGTTTGTTCTACATAAATCTTGTAAAACATGTCCAATTCACTTTACTTCTTAGCCTTATATGATCATATAACAATGTGATACTAAGTGGACAAGATTGTGTATCAGAAAATGATAATATCATTGGCGTCTTTGTTTATGATTTAACTCATACTTTTATGATTCATTTTTTTATTATTTACACTGAAAACGTAAAATATTTTTTTTTTAGGATCCAACTGTGAATGAAATGATAGACATGTGGAAAAACAATGAGAACCTATTTGAAATATCATATGGATGGCTTTTCAAAAAGGCATGCTTCTTTGGTTAATATCTTCTTTGATTATAGCATAAATTTCATATCAATATAACTTACATTTTGTTCTTATAGCTTGCCAGAAAACTTGAGGTATTTCCTGGTGCTGAGTTTCGTGTGGCAATTGAAGAGGCAAACAAATATGATAGCAAAGTGATTCTTGGCGATCGTGCAATACAGGTGCCTTTGGTTTTTATAGTTTTAAACCTTAATATAACGACCTTATGCATTAAATCATCCAAACTATCTTTTGTATTGGGTAATTGTTGATACCAGACCTCCCATAGCTTGGCCCACTAAGACCTATGTAGCTCGCTGAACCCGTAAGACGATACTGGGCTAATTCAAGGCCCATTTACTCAATCCACAGCACTGCTTAGAGATGAACGTTGAAGCGATAGACAGGAGATCATGGGCGGAAGAATAGGGGCGGAAGTGGTTAGAAGAAGCGAGAGAAACAAAGTGAAATACGAAGCCGAAGTCGAGAGGAAAGTATATATAAGAGAAGTCTGGATAAGGAGACAGGCAGAAAGGAAAGAACCCTAGAAGACTAGAATAGGATGTTCGCTCTGATCTCACGTAGAAACTTCTTTGTACTTCATAATAATCAATAAGATTTGCATCTAATCTCTTAAACCTTGCACGCGTTAGTCTATTTTTTATTCAAAACTCGGTTGATTGATCAAGCATCATCAGAACATGGGGTAAGATGCCTTTACGATACAAGATATAACTTGTGTGCAGATTGATCCGTCAAGCTGTCTTTCTACCAGAGCCTGAGGAACTCTATAATGTGGTAAAAGACGTCACTTTCTTTTTGATTTTCAGTTATGTGATTGAGTCAGTGTAAGTAATTAGTAATGATAAATTTGGATAGCTTTAGCTGAGAGAGTTGGTGAACAATAATGATATGCTGAAATCGATGATTGAAGAATTGAGCAACCAATTTCAGACTCTCAAGGATACACTTGTGCATGAGCGAGATAAAATAGTAGTCTAATCCTGTCTCTCTAGTTAGTATTCTATTCTTTTAGCTCTTGTTTCTGCCTAATCTTCTTACAAATTTTGCATAATATTCAGGTTCATGGCATATAATTTGTTGAGAGTTGCAAGTGAGCATAGTTTGGTCGTAGCAGTTGTTGGAAGAGGACATCTTCAAGGAATCAAGAAGAACTGGAACCAACCTATAAATGTTCGTAACATATTATTTAAATATACATATATTTGGTTTTACAAATACACAATAAGCATAGAGCTAAGTCTTTACCATCATCGTACTAATGGTATTTGCAGATGAATGAGCTAGTGGAGTTACCGATTAATGTATCATATTTTACTTTAAAGAATATTGGGAAATCTCTGGTGGTTCTGGACGCCATGACAGCCCTAGTTACCGGCATATATTTTTCGAGAAAAATGTAACTAAGTTCCAGTTTTAATTAGAGTGAAATTTTCATGAGGACGCTAAAACGTAGGCAAAATACCAGACGATGATGAATATAAGGTTTTCTTTGTTTGTTTAATAAATAGTGGAATATAGATATCAGTACAAAACCAATTCCTTTCTCTACCATTCTCAAAACTCAACTGCTTATTTTTCTCTCTCTCTCTCTCTCTCTCTCTCTCTTTTTTTTTTGCATTTTTAACTGGAATTCTTTCTTTGAATCATATTTTCTTAAAACCGTGAGTTATTAAAATTTACAGATATATATTTTTAATTACATTAATACTAAAAACTAACCAATGGAATCTTATGCCAAATTCAGTTACTGTCACGAACAGAACCATAGTGGGATCATAACATACAAGCAAATATCACACACAAAAACAAGACTCAACTAAACATCAAACTATTATCATGACTTTCTTATGCATTTCAACAACTTGCATTCTTCACTCTTTATATATACACTATGCATTGTGGAATCACAGTACTTTTACCATAACTCAGAAGATTATATTTATTTTAAAATATGATAGTGACAATTGTTTCATACACACAAGAATTCAACATGGAAATCAGCGAACACGAATCTGTATTGGAGATTAAGAAACGTTTAGGACAATTTCTTCAGATTCCAGCAACTTCTTTAACTCTATTCGTCTCTTGTTGGGAACTTCTCGACGGTCTCGACATTGAAGATTACCCAATCATCTCTCATGGCACCAAAATCGACCTCACCGTTACTCCTCTTTACACAACATCGTCTTTTACTAACCCTTCCGTTAAAAAAATCCACGTCATCGTCAAGTTCCCTTCAAAACAGTTCACCATCGAAGTTGACAGAAACGAAACGGTAAACGCCAACGTTTTTCTTTTATCTCACATCTTATAAAACAGTTCTCTTGATTAACAAGTTAGGTCATTATGTTTTGTAGGTAAGTAGCTTGAAGGACAAGATTGACATTATGGAGAATACATCGATGAAGCGAATGCAGTTATACTACTCGGGAATCGAGTTAGCAGACGATTTTCGAAACCTATATGAATATGGAATCAGTGATTTCTCAGAGATTGTGGTGTTTCTCAAGTCAATCAACCGATCCAAAGACGTTGCTCCAGTGAGGAAACTGTGTTTCTTGGTGCAGACGTCATCAACTTTATTCAACGGTTCGAAGATTCCGGTGGAAGTTAAGGACACTTGCACCATCTCGGAGATGAGAGAAGGGCTACAAGTTAACAAAACGTTGCCAAGAGACGATTATATATTCGTACACAAGCAACGAATTATGAGAGAGAGTTGTAGTCTTCGGTGGCATGGTGTTGAAAATGGTGACATTCTTTTTGTGTTTAAAGGTTCTATAAGTCCTGGAGGTTAACAATAACATTAAGTTTTTTAATGTAATAAGTCTATTTCAAGAACTCATGATGTTTTGCTATTGTGTGATGTAAACAAATTAATGGCAGGGTTTGATTGAAGTTTGCACTTTTTAACGATGATGGAATATATTTTTTTAATGATTTTTTTTTTTGAAATAATTACTCAACTACTCTACAATTATACCTAAGTGATTGAAATACTCTCAAAAAGTTGGACAAAAAAGTGTAGGAAAAGTCACAAAAAGTGACTTGTCCATTTATTTACATAATTACCATTTAAAAAAAAAAGACGAAGAAACATTTTTTTTCATTTTTTCTTTTTCTTCTTCTCTTCCTCTTCCTCCTCTTCTTCTTTTTTCGCGGCGTTTTCTTCCTCTTTCTCCTCTTCTTCTTTTTTTCGCGGCGTTTTCTTCGTCTTTCTCTATTTTCACAATTTAAAACTTCAAATAAAAAGTAATACACTATATGTTTTGCGATTTTGAT
>OVBA01004285.1:1146-16702 GCA_900406435.1 Lepidium aucheri | reverse complement strand
AAAACACACACACACACACACACACACACACATATATATATATATATATATATATATATATATATACAAACAAATAGAAAAATGTAACAATTTGATCTTCGGATAAACTAAATAAGTGCAGCTAACTAACTAACTTAATCATATCTCCTATTAAATGTTAATTTTAAAATTATATCTCTTTTTGAATTCGTTTAGTTGTTACTTGATTTCAAACCAACATTTAATTATTTTAAAAGGCTTTCTTTGAAAATTTATCTCCTACTATTACACAAATCATTATAATTTTAATTGTTGATTGAATTATAATATTAATATATGTAGTTAACATGGGTTATTAGTAGATTTAGGATAAGTAAAATAAAATCATTTTGTTATAAATTGTAAATAAAACCAAAATAACATAAAAATAAAATAACTAAAATGAAAATAATACAAATAAAATCAGACAAAAACTTATAAATCCAAAAGAAAAAATAAGATCAATCCCCACAGTTGATTAATACATCATGTTGTATCTTTCCATGAGATGTTGAACTTCATAATCCCATAAACAGCTTCTACACACCATATCAGTTGTTATATCTTCGTCATCTAAATCTTTTGAATCTTCATCCGTACATGAACAGTTGTCTTTCACATATGAATAAATCAAAGTCCAAAATATAACTGGATTAAGTGTTTTAAGATGAGGGCTAACTCTATCAAGATCATCATAAGTTTTCTTTAATGTAGTCTTAATAAAGGAAGACAAAAGTTTAGCACCTTTTATTTTTGATGTCCCTCCAATACAAAATAGAGTGACACCGTATACATATTTGACATCAGTAATACCTTTTTTAGAAGGTTCATGTAATAATTTGAGTCCTTCTTCTTTTTCATCACAATGGAATAACCAAATTATACCAAACATGTAAAGAGCTTCCGGATGCCCAATATCCCTTAATTTTTGATATCTCTCCATAAATTGAAAAGGATACAATTTATTAGTATCGAACTTAAGTTCTTCTAAAAAAAGCTTGGATAAAACATGACTCTGGTCACATAATTTACAAAATATTTTTGAAACTAATCTTAGGTTAAGATAAGTAGACAAAGATGATGAAGCACAAACAATAAAAATTGAGGTCAAAAGATCATGAGGTAAAAGGTTTAAAGAATACGACATAGTTTTAGGTAAAAAAAAAAAAGCATGAAAGAATTATTGTGTTGATGGAATGTGATATGGGAAGAGTAGTATGAGGTATCTTAATATATATATATATATATATATATATATATATAAGAGTCGATATTAGGATAATCACCAAACAAAAAACATTTAAAATCAAAAAATCAAAAACATATTTATAGTGTCAATGAAAGGTGATATGTAGAGAAAAGTAATATTAGGTATTAGATCATTGAAATTTTTTATTATAGTGATTTCATGATTTTAATACATTAAGAGTCGATATTAAGATTTCATTTATATATAGAAGATATCTAACTTCAAAGATATCTAGAATTATGTATTAGGGATTAATATATATTTAGATAAAGTCGGCTATTGATATCGATTTTGTTTAGCATTTTTTTGGAGTTTAGAATCTTAAATAATAAAATTGTAAATAAAAATAACATAATATTATTATTAATTAGGAAAAATAAAAGAACAAACGAAAATAATAACAAAAAAAAAATAAAAAATAACTAAAATAAATACTAAAGAAAATTAGAAAAGTTGCAGGAGACGTCAAATTTCATCATCCCATAAGCAAATCTTACACACCAAATCAGTCTTGGCGTCTTCATCTTTTCTATATTCCGAAGGTTTATTGGAACATGGACAATTGTCTTTGACATACATGTTCATTAAATCCTAAAAAATAATTGGGCTGATTGTACTAAGATGAGAAGTAATTCTATCCCAAATTATATCAAGAATATCATAAGTTTCAAATAACGTAATTTTGATAAAAGAAGAGAGTAGATCATAACCTTTTTGTTTTGATGATCCTCCAACCATTAACAAAGCGAGACCATAAATAAACTTGGCATCAATACTACCCTTGTTAGTAGCTTCACTTAATAAGTTGAGTCCTTTTTCTTTGTTGTCGCTATAGAATAACCAAATTATACCAAATCTGTAAAGAGCTTTAGGGTTTCCAATATCTTTTAATTTCTGATATCTTTCAAAGTGCTGAAGAGGATACAATTCATCAGGATGGAATTCAAGTTCTTCCAAAGATAGTTTAACCAACACATGATGCTTGTCACAAAGTTTATGAAATATCTTTGAAACTAATCTTAGGTTAAGAAAAGCAGACAAAGATGATGAAGGACAAAATATGACAATTAAGTCGAGAAGTTCAAGCAGTAATAGAATCAAAGAATTCGACATGATTATTCTAAAACATTAAACGAAAAAAAAGTTTTAAAAAATTAAGAAGGTGATGAATATGAGAAGTGTTGCAAAAAAGTATTATGTGTTAGGTATATATATATATATATATATATATTTGAGTAGATATTAGGGTTTAATCTTCTATATAATAGGATTTGATATCGAGTATACCTAGAATTAGGTATTAGGGTTTAACCTATTAAAATTTTATTTTATAGTAATTTTAAATATATGTGTATTATTCACCAAAAAATTATCAAAATTTATAACAGAATTTAGATATGCTTATAATTTAAAAAGAAACTAGGAAAATATTTATTTTGATAAGATTATTAATCGATAATATATAATATCAATATTCGAATTTGTTATATGATACAAAATAAATATGTGCATTAGTATTCTTTTTGTTGGATCGGAATAAGTAATTCATATAATCTAAATAGTGTTCACAATTTTCTGCTGGATAATATCTAATAATAAAATTAGAAATTAAATTTCAAAATAAAATAGATATTATCTAAAGAAACATATTAATGATTAAAACAGAATTTATTATAATTTGTTCATATTTTTTATTATTTCATATAAAATCAAAATATTTCGATGTTGTTATGATTTTTTCTTTTATTGATGGGATTTTAAAAACTTTTTAATATTATATAAGAGAGTTTTGATTGACACATAATGAAAATTATTTAATTTAGATGTATGAAATAAATTATAGTTAATCAAAAGAAAAAAACATTGTTATAAATAAAATAGAGAGAAAAACAAACAAACTAAAAAGAATAATCTTTTTTAAAAAAAGTTAAATAACTAATAACTAAAATCTATGTAAGAAGAATGAGTTGCCAAAGTTGATCATCGCATAAACAAATCCTACATACAATTTTAGTGTTAATGTCTTCATCTTCTTCTTCATGGGAACATGAACAGTTGTCCTTGACATATGAATTCATCAAATCCCAATAAATCACTGGACTGAGAGGTGTAAGAAGAGGGGTAATTCTATCCCAAACCCTATCAATATTATCATAAGTTTCGGACAATGTAGACATGATAAAAGAAGATAGTAGATCATAACCCAATTGTTTTGATTTTCCTCCAATACATAATAGAGCAAGACCATAAATAAACTTAGCATTGATTATACCTTTTTCAGAAACTTCATGTAATAATTTGAGTCCTTCTTTTTTTTTTCTGGCCACATAGTTGAAGAAATATTTTTGAAACAGACCTTAGGTTAAGAAAAGAAAACAAAGATGATGAAGCACAAAAAATGACAATTAAGTCGAGAAGATCATGAGGTAATAGACTCAAAGAATATGATATTATTCTAGATAATTATTATAATATTGATTAGAAGACTATTGATACTTAAAAATAGTATTAAGGATGTATTATATATAGACTTATAGTTCTAATAGTATTTTAATTTGAAAAATGCGATATGCTCTTATCTTCTTTTTTTAATTGAGATATCATTCTTATCTTGAACCATATTAAGATGAATAAAGATTTATTATGTATGTTTATGGTTTGTAAACTTTTCAAAAAAAAGTTTGTGTGCTCGAGATTTGATTTGTTTTTGTTTGAAAACATCATAAATATATATATTTAAAAAAAATTATGTACACATAAACAAATCTTCAATTTCGACCAAAATAAATCAACCAATATTAAATGGTAGATCAAATAAAATCAGGAATTGAATACAAAAACTAAACAAAACAATGATATGAATTAGTGAAGGAAAAATATACTGATACAAAAACTATACAAAACAATGCTATGAATTAGTGAAGATAAATAGTTTATAAAATAATTTTTGTAACATGTTGGTATAAGCTAACAAAGAAATTGTTGATATAAATTCAAAATTTAATATAGGAATTAATATCATAATTAATACTTACTAAGAAATTTAATAGTAAGTTTGGATATGTTTGTTAATTTATAATTTTTTAATATATTTATTTTGATTTTATACATTAAAAACAAAGTAATATACAAACTATACAAAACAATACTATACATTTGTGTATATATATAGTTTATAAAATAGTTTAACCATATAAATAAAAATAAAAAAAATTTATGGTTGATAAAATTTTATAGTTAATTTATTTGTGTTGTCGAAATTGAATTTGTTTTTTCTTGTTAAAAATCATAAATATATATATTCTAAAAAAATTATGCACACATCACAATCTTCAATTAAACCAAAAAAATATTTAATCAATATTCAATGACAAATCAAATCAAAACAGTAAAAGATATATTCTTATTATAGGTTTTAAAGATATATATATATATATGTGTGTAAGATTATAAAAAAAACATACAATTTTCTTCCAATTTCAAAACATACCATTTTTCAAAAAAAAATAATATAAAGATTTCTATTTATGTTTATGGTTTGTAAACATTTCAAGAGTTTTTTTGAGTGCTTGAGATTTGATTTTTTTTTGTTTGAAAACATCATAAATATATATATATATATATATATATTTTGAAATTATGTACACATAAACAAATTTTCAATTTTGACCAAAACATATCAGCCAATATTAAATGGTAAATCAAATAAAATGAGGAATTGAATACAAAAGCTATACAAAAAATGATATGAATTAGTGAAGGAAAAATATACTGATACAAAAACTATACAAAACAATGCTATGAATTAGTGAATGTAAATAGTTTATAAAATAATTTTTGTTAACATGTTGGTATAAGCTAACAAAGAAATTGTTGATTTAACTTCAAAATGTGATATAGGAATCACTATCATAATTAATACCTAATAAGAAATTTAATAGTAAGTTTAGATATGTTTGTTAATTTATAATTTTAAAATAATATATTTATTTTGATTTCATACATTCAAAAACAAAGTAATATACAAACTATACAAAACAATACTATACATTTGTGTATATATATAGTTTATATAATATTTTAACCATATAATAAAAATAAAAAAATTATGGTTGATAAAATTTTATAGTTAATTTATTTGTCTGGTCGAAATTAAATTTGTTTTTTTCTTGTTAAAAATTATAAATATACATATATATCCGATCCTAAAAAGATTATGCACACATAAATCAATTTTTAATTAAACCAAAAAAAAATATTTAATCAATATTCAGTGACAAATCAAATCAAAACAGTAAAAGATATATTCTTCTTATAAGTTTTAACTAATTATATATATATGTAAGATTATAAAAAAAACATACAACTTTCTTCCAACTTCAAAAAACACCATTGTTTAAAAAAAATTAAAAATAAAGATTTCTTATTTATGTTTATGGTTTGTAAACTTTTCAAGATTTTTTTTGAGTGCTCAAGATTTGATTTGTTTTTGTTTGAAAACATCATAAATATATATATTTTTAAAAAATTATGTACACATAAACAAATTTTCAATTTCGACCAAAACAAATCAACCAATATTAAAAGGTAAAATCAAATAAAATGGAATTGAATACAAAAACTATACAAAATAATGATATGAATTAGTGAAGGAAAAATATACTAATACTAAAACTATAGAAAACAATACTATGAATTAGTGAATGTAAATAGTTTATAAAATAATTTTTGTTAACATGTTGGTATAAGCTAACAAAGAAATTGTTGATATTACTTCAATTATTATATAGGAATTACTATGATTATTAATACTTAATAAGAAATTTAATAGTAAGTTTTGATATGTTTTTTAATTTATAATTTCAAATTAATATATTTGTTTTGATACAATACATTCAAAAACAAAGTCCTTAGAATGTGCTAGGTGCGTTTGTAAGACCGAGGCATAACCAGGTATTCGTAATGACCAGAATGTGTTTTGAATGCAATTTTGTATATATCAGGCGGGTGCATTCGTATCTGATGGAAGCCTGAGCGCAAGTCTAACTTGGAAAAGTATCGTGCCCCTCCCAGTTCATCTAATAGATCCTCCAATAGTGGTATTGGATATTTGTCCTTGATAGTCTGTTTATTAAGGCCTCGGAAGTCGGTGCATAACCTCCATGAACCGTCTTTTTTCTTGACAAGTATTACCGGAGATGCATATGGACTTGAACTATGCTGAATGAGTCCGTGCTGCATCATATCTTGTATTGTCTTGTCAATTACGTTCTTTTGCAGTGTTGAGTAACGATAGGGACGTATATTAACAGGGTTAGAGCCCTCTATGATTGGTATCCTGTGGTCAAAACCCTCTCTGAAAGGTGGCAACGTTGCAGGTGTGGCAAAAATATCAGCAAATTCGGATAATATAGCCAGCAACTTTGGGTCTGTTGTTTTATCTGATTCGTTGGCTGACAGATGTAGCAGTGAGGCAGGAGTAACCTGATTGAGTTGTTCCTCAGTTTCTGCTGTGACTTTATGCAGTTGAATCAACACTGTGGTAGGTTCATGCAATTCCATGAGGTTAAGGCTAAGAATCTTAGCTGTTTTGCCATTGGGAAAGGGTGAATCACGCAGCACATGTTTTATACCATTTAGCTTGAATTCCATTCGCGGCTGTAAGAAGTTCCAAGCCACCGTACCCAGAGTGACGAGCCATTGCATTCCCAAAACAAAATCAAGGTCACAGAAGTCCAAATGCAAGATATATGTTTCATTTGTTTGAACATACCCCTGAGTTCTCCACTTGAACTCTTTGCACCGATAAGTAGTAGCAACAGGTCCATTAGCAGTGTTAACTCGCATTGGGTTTGTTTTCTCAAGTCGGTAGCCAACTTCACATGCTACTTCATAGTCTAGAAAATTGTGTGTGCTCCCTAGATCAATAAGTACATGTATCTTTTGCTTCCCGTAATATCCGATAATCTTCATGGTCTCATAAGACGTATGTCCATTCAAAGCATTACAGGATAGTGTTGGTACTGGTTCAGCATTTTCAGCCTGATGTATTTCGTCTGCATCTATGTAATCGTCTGTAATTTTGGAGTCCTCACTGTCATTTTCAATCTCAGTAAAATAGAAGTCTGATTTTCTGTGCTTATTCTGATGTCCTGGTGTGAAAACTTCATCATAGTACATACACAAGCCCTTTGTCTTTCTATTATTCATCTCAGCAAAAGAGTATTTCCGAGGTGGTTTTTCTGGGGAGTTTCTAGGTATGTAGTTGGGTTTATTTGTGTTGTTTTTAGTGGTTGTTGGTGTAGGAAGGAGAGGTGGAGTTAGTTGGTTTGAGTAGTATGGTTTGGAACTGGGTTTTGTTGTAGGACTGAAGGGAGCTCGTGTGGGATTGACTTGTAAAGTTTGCAGGTATTGCTCATGGAGTTTAGCAATGTTGGCTGCTTCAGACACATCATGTGGGTGAAATTGGCGAGTGTGAATAGCTAAAAGAGGGTTCATATTTATCAGGAAGATGCTCAGTGAATGTGCGGTAGTTCTTTCCATAAGCTTATGAGCACATTCGAACCTCTCCAAATATTCCTCGATATTATTGGTACCTTGTTTAACACTCAGCAATTCAGACATTGGGTCGGGATGTTGACCACCAAAATGGGATGAAATTGACAATACATAGTCAGGCCAAGGTGGATAGACTCTCATCTCTGTGTCATTAGGTTTTGGTGCCATTGCATAGATGTAGAGATGCCAACTGCACCTTTGATTCATTCGTAGTCCCATCCAAAGAGAAATAGAGTTCGCATTTATAAAGCCAATCGTGAAGATTAGAGCCATCAAAGAAGGGGAAATCAACCTTTGTGAACCTCGCCAATGGTCCCGAAAAGTGTTGTTGATTCCGATTTTGATGTTGTTGAGTACGGGTTGGGCTGTGCAAAAGGGAATCTGGTGGGTCATGGAATGGCGGTGAATATGGGTGAGGCGTATAGATCGCTGAAGCAGATGATGTCTGACCCATGGGTTGTTTATCTGGGTTCGGAGGTGGAGGTCGTATCTCGGCTAAGATGTTTTTGAGGTCGATAAACTAGTCGTTAATTGCTGCGCGCAATGATTCGTTTTCCGCTTTCAACATTTCCGTTGCCTCGTGTTGTTTTGCTTGAGCGATATGCAACTCCTCGTTTTGCTTTGTTTGAGCTAATCAGAGCTCTTCCATCTGTTTGTGCAGCTCCAACAGAGATCGAGCTCGAGTTTCCGCCATTGTTGTTGGGTATGAAGCTTCGTTGGCTCTGATACCAATGTTATGGGTGTCAAATTAGAGTTCTTAATATCCTCTAGAATCTTAAGTTAAGATCGAAAAGGAGTGATAAAGAGATTGAGAGATAATCAGTGAAGAAGGATTACCTCAAAATTCAGTTTATCGAAGATGAAAAAGGTTGAGTAAGCAACCGTACAGAGAGAATGTTGGTAGAAAGAGAAAGATGATTCTATTAACTGAATTCTCTACAGCATCATGTGCTGGTACATAAAAAGTAACGTAAAAGCAAACCAGATGTAACCGGGAAATTGAAATGTCAGATAACCAATATAAACCGAAATAGAAAAGATAGATAAGATGTGGATAAGGTTACAGATATGTAATCTGTAACATAGTTGTTTGTATTGATGGATTTTCTTAATTATATGTTCTTAATTTTCATTTTTGATTACGTTTAAATGGACTAAGATTTTGAGATTAGATAGATTCTGATTTTGAATTGAACATTGCGTGGAGTTGTGTCTTTTTTGGGTCTCTTCTTTTTTTTCTAGACTTTATGTTGATCGATTTTGATTTTCAAATTTTGAGATTCAAACTACACTATTATGTTTTTTTTATAAAAAACTACACTATTAGGTTGTTAAGTAGATTATGTGTGTTTGTTTCAGTGCTATTGACTGTCATGCTGTTTCGAGCATTGGAGGATTAGTAAAGGTCCTAACTTCTCATCACCATACTTCAAGGCACGATGAACATTACAGAATTGAGAGCTCGGTAAGACGCCTTGCTTTTATATAATAACCATTGATCTTGTTATTAAACCGTTTTCAAATTATATTATTTTGATTTTGATATTGTTATAGGGTTTTATGTCGATACATTTAACAGTGTTTGGAGAATCCAAGGATCTTTGGTATTATCTAGAGCAATTGGAGATGCTAATCTCAAACAATAAATAATATATGAGGTAGAGACGAAGATTCTCCGTATCACAAGGGCTAGGGGTGGTAAATGGGCTGACCTGCATCCAACGGACCAAAATTCGTGGGTTAAAAATTTTCTGGTAGACTGTGACGGGCAAGCCTGCTTGAACCACATATCTAAATATAATGTTTAGGCCTGGTCCATTAATATCAGCAGACTAACTAGCTGGCCCATAGGTTTTGTCATTTACATTTTAAAAGTTAAAAGCCGGGACTTCAACCCTCAACCTTTGTTGAAGAAGAGACAACTATAATCACTAAGCCACAAACAGATTATTGCACAAACATTTCAGCATAATATATTTAAACCTATTTAGAGTTTTGAAGATGAACTTTGATAAAGCTTAATTTATTGAAATTTTACGAATAAATTTTTGATAATTTCTTAAGTTTCTATTCGTTTTCTTACTTTTGAGTTTATTCTTAAAACATTTATAACAATATCAGATAAAGCTTAATTTATTTTACCATATAAAAGGTAAACTAAATATTTAAAACCCTGAAAAAAATTGGGAAACCAAGAAACTAAGAGCATAATATAACCAAAAAACTCAAATAAAACATAACTGAAAACCCAAAAAAACATCAAATTGCAACATAATTTTCATAGATCTAAACCTTGATCCTCAATAATTGATTGGAAAGAAGGTAGCATTGCATCTTCACCATTAATATTCTCCATTTTTCTCTATAGAAAATATAAAGTAACAAACTAATTTAGAATTTATGAATGTCGAAAACTTAAAACTCATAAAAAATTATATTTGTAGCATATTCATAAGCTTTAAAACCTTTGAACCAATTGCGACTGCATTAGTGCTTGAACATTTTCTGGGAGAAGACGACTTCTATACTTGTTCAAAACTCGAGCTCCAATACTAAAAGATTATTCTAAAGTTACTGTCCTGATCGGAATACTAAAAAGATCACAAGCCGTAGAAGCCGATACTCCATAGCGTCGAGAGTTATCTTTCTAATACTTCAAGATATCACAAACTCTCAAAACTCTGTATGTCTAACGGTGATTCGTCTAGATAAATCTCCAAAAATGATTTTTCACTAACAATAACATTAGCTTTTCGAAAACCAAAAAATTCTAATTGACGAAAAATAATAATCATTTATTAGAATCAATAAGCAAATAACAACATCAATCAAAAGATCAAAACAAACTAAAAAAAAGCATATAACTTATCACAAAAATATACTAAGTTACGTAGTTATAAAAGTGAACAAGACTTTATCACGAAACTTTTTATATATACTAGTATAAGATTAAAGCACTGATTCAATACTTTTATGACTAAAGTCTAGTTAAATCTCCAAAGTGATATAAGTAACGTAAGTGTTAATAAGAGATTAAGAGTCTTATCACAAAAGCTTTTACTAAATTAACTTTGAAGTGACATGATGATGTAAATGAAAATTACTGACACAAAACAAAACTTAAATCATAATTTCTGAAGTTTTCACTTTGATTTCCACCATCATTTTTAATATTTTTTTCGTGTTTTTGAGGGTGTTGGTGTTGATTTTGGCTTGTTCTTATATGTTGTAAAAAGAGTTTGAAGTTTTCCACGTAAGTACTTCAACTTCTCTTCAGTTGAACTCATGTCAAGGTTTTTGAAACAGAATTTAGCAAGCATCAATTTCAGCCTTGGATCAAACACGGAAGGCATTGCAAGAATCTCACTATATTCTTCCCAATATTTATCAAATTTTTCTTTCATAGGGGTGACCATTCCTCTTATAACCTCATCAACAATAGTCTTATATTTTTTCAACCAGCTATGAATCTTCCAAACTTGCATAAAGTACAAATTTGAGGTTGGATAAGTAGCACCTGAAAAAAGGCGAGTAATTTTATCAAATGGTTCCAAAAAGTCACACATCATTCTCCCTCGTGCCCATTCTTCGTCTGTAGGAAGAAACTTGTAATTCTTGGAATCAATGATTTTGAGATTACAAAAAGCAGACTAATACTTCAGAGCCCAATTAAGCATCTTGTACGTAGAGATCCATCGAGTTGGCACATCTAGCACCAAACCAGCTTTCAATTTGATGCCAACAGTTTCTACACACTTTTCAAATAAATTCTCATGAGAGTCAGAAGTTTGAATGTAATTGATACTTTCTCTGATTGTATGCACAAATCACCAATTACTTTTAGATCGTCCTGCACAATGAGATTGAGGATATGTGCTGAACATCTGACGTGTAAAAACTCTCCTTTGCACAGTAAATCATTCCTCAAATATAGCTGCGACTTGACAATGTCTAGCATTGAATCATTGTTAGTAGCATTGTCAGAGTCACTATAAACACTTTGTTATACATCCCCTAGTCATTCAATATCTCAAGAGGCTTCATCACTATGTGCATACCTGTATGTGGAGGAGGCAAAGCACAAAATGCTAGAATCTTGTTCTGCAATTTCCAATCATGATCAACATAATATGCTGTAAAACACATATACCCCTCATGAGTGATAGCAGTCCACAAATCAGAAGTAAAACAAACTCTTCCTTGGAGATGAGCTAATTCTCTCTTTAGCTTACTTTACTCGTTCTCAAGGAATTTGTAAACATTTGTAGCAGCTGTGTCCCAACTAATAAATTTGACATCAGCATTCAAATACTTCCATATCGATCTAACTCTCTCATACTCAACATAAGCAAATGGAAGATCATGCTGAATAATACACTTAGCAACCATTTCACGAAAAACCATATGATCTATCTTCCTAGCTCTCAATTTGTCTTCTACATTCATCATCATTTGACCAACATCTGCATCCTTAGGCTTACTCTTGCATTTCTGTATATGACATCTATAGCAATTTGTACCATTTTTGTGTGAGTTATAGGCATAGTTAGTATTGTAATGTATACATTGGGCTCTTTATTCACTTTTCTCCGAACTATCAACCTTAGTAATAAGGATGAAGTTTTCCCACACTATTGATTATTTTTTCCTCTTCTTATTCTCTGATGGCTTTCCTTTACCATCATCATCATCACTAGCAACATCATTTAGATTCACAACAATTGGCCTTTATCTTTGGGAGGTCGAGATGACCCTGCTCTATCGAACCCGACTTGTTCGTTTTCAGCATTTAGAGAATCGATAAGTCATTGAGATTCTTCATCAACCAATCTCTTCTTGTAAAGATCATGTGAGTCCTATCAGTAACAATACAATTAACTATTAGTATCATTACTAATATTACTAGTTATTAAAGTTGCGTTGATAAGTATAAAACGGAACCAACAATGAAAAGAGCTTGTGCCCCTCCCATTATAATGGAAAATTCGACTCTACTAAGATTTAGTCATTAATTATAATACAAGATGATCACGTCGAACCAATGAAATATAACTAGAAGAATGTGATTGTTGTAAGCAAACTTCTATAACTCCTCTAGTTATGTTCTACTCCATCCATGTCTTCTGTAACTCCTCTACCATGATCATTAGTTTATTGAATAATGATCATAAACTTAAAAGTTAGAAAACGTAATGGCAAGGGAAAGTTTAATAAACCCACAAACATTAAAGCATGATTTTAATTTTGTGAGACTTAATTTTGTTTAATGAACATCATAATGAAAACATAGAAAATAGAAATAAAGAGCTAAGAAAGTCTTTACCATCACAGATTTCTTGTTTTGTCTAGTGATTGCAACATGGTTGATCTATTGATAAATGATGAATTTGTTTCTCTATGTTTGTCGTTCGATCGTCTCTTCTCTGTCCCGTTGAAGGTAAACTCATGTCAAAAATAATAATTAGGTTAACTTTATCAATAAACACTCTACTTTGCACAAAGTGTTTTAAGAAATAATTAATTAAAAATTTCATAATTGTAATCTGTAAATTTACATTTTCCTCATCTAAAATACGATTATAAAGAAAATTTAACTACAATAGAATTTTGACGTGAAGTTTAGGAGCATAGTTTCTGTAAAAAATGGATCATTGAAACAAACTGTTAGATTCATCCACACTTTTTGTGTGTAACGAAGAGTAAGAGTTCGATTATTTTACCCAAAAGGGTCTTGAGCAAGGAAGAGACTGTTTCTAGAGGTTTCAGCGATCAACTTCTCTTGTTCTTTCATTGAATAAACAATGCATTTTTGTAGCACACAACATCCATGTCGATGTGTTACTATTATAGTATAGAATTTTGTGGCTGCATCAAAGATAAACTACAAAACAATGAAACATAATTCAATTAGCTGTAACATGATATGAAGATCAAGAGTAAAAAGACTGTAAGGAAATGACTTTATCTTGGAATCTAGGACCACCTGTTTTCCATTTTTTGAAGGCTGTCATCGACAAGTGAGAAGATTGTTAGTTGTAAGTGGTTCTAGTACAAGCTTGAGATGGTTTTGTGCTAAATTCACTACCCAACGTAGAAGATTACACGTGTAGAAATCAGCACCAATCTCCTTCATATCAACAACAACACAACTAATTCCATGAGAAGCATCAACAAAAACTTGGACAATGTTGTTCAATGTCTACAAACTGTAAAAAGATACTAGTGAGGTTAATTCAGCAGCACAGAGAAGATTACTCGTGCAGAAATCAGCACCAATCTTGACAAGCTATTTGATTGGAATCACAACACTAAGCATAGAAGTCACATGATCAATCAAAGCTAGCCTAACTCTTCTACCGTTCACCTTACCTGACTCTAAACCGTTTCTAAACAGCTCAATAATCTCGTCCAGCGAGATAACCAAGAAAGGTAATTGTACCTCGATGACATGTCTATCGGAGCGTTTGATGGCTTCAACGGACTTCTACACTGAGCCATAAGCATAGTGAAGCATCACCACCGCGTCACCTTTCTCAATTCTTCCTTCGCGAAAAGCCCAAGCGGTTTGTTGAAGAATGAATACAGCTGCAGTGGTTGCGTTGTCGACAATTGAGACCTCATCGTTGTGTTCTACGTTGATAAGGTGTTTGAGTACAGATCTTAATTCAGATATTTTGGCATCCACCTTCATAGACAGATAGTTTAGATCCGTAATATACGCTCAAGAAAATCATCAAACAAGAAGCTAAACGATAAGACTCTTGATGTTTAAAAAACATAAAGCATAGAACAGAAACCAATTACTTAACTATTTTAACTTGGCTTAGATCAAAATTTCAGAACTAGTAAGCAAATCGTATTGATTTTCTCACTGTTTATGAGAGAAGCATGTGTTTGCATTCTCGTTAAAGAATCTGATTCATCCTTTGTGATGCACAACTTCTTAATTCACTTTACAATTTGGCCAAACTTTTCTCAATAGAAAGTAACTATCGCGAAGTCTGGATTTTGTTTTAGTAATCACATCAAAAAATTAAAAATGGAGACTAGAACAAGACGAAGATAGATGAATCTATAATCAAAGAATTAACTGAACCTCGATGCTCTTGTAAAGTTGAACATAGTATTTCTCAATTCGTACTTTAGACCATGTACAATGCTAGATACCCAATTGGGTATCTAGACTAACTTTATAATATTAAAACTAATTGGATACTCCACTAAGATACTTGTATATATTATTGCTTCCAATGCTAGAAATCATTTGGGTTTTCAATTTTTTTTTTTTTTTTGTAAAACAAAATTAATCATTTAAGAAAACATAATTATTTATTTAAAACATATTTATACAACAAACATGTATATTAAAATGTAATGTTCCATCTGAATAAATCACAGATAATATTGTTAAATAAAATTAAAATAAAGAGATATATATAATTGAAGTCATGCCAAAGTTCTGAGAAACTAGAAAACAAACCATTTGAGAGCAATTGTCTTCGTTCAAAGAGATGGTTTCCACNGAGTCATTTTCACCACTCTCATCATCAGATGAAGAATCTTTATGAAAGTCCAAGATATCACAAGGGGGCAGCAGCTCCTTACGAGGCCGGATCAAATATGGTAAAGGAACTGCAAAAGAATCAGAGAGATGAGCTTAAACCAAAATAACGCTAAAAATTTTGAACCTTTTATGCTAACCGAACTAAGAAGAGATAAGGAAGAACCCTT
>OVBA01004284.1:0-24065 GCA_900406435.1 Lepidium aucheri | reverse complement strand
CATTCTTTTTGCTTTCCTCTGAGTATCTTGAATCCTGATTGACTCCCTGTTTGAAGTAATATCTAAAAATCATAGGAGTTAGCCAAAATACCAAGATAGACACAATTAAAGCAATCCAGACCATTAAGCTCTATGTTCAATGTTTCCTCTAAGTAATGGGTCAATAACAATTATATTGGGATAAATCTGGCTAGAACTTTCCATATAAAAGGATACTGAGGTGTGTATGTAGGTTTATGAGTGGTGTTCAAGGCAATGTGAACACTACTTGCACACTCTCCTCGGCCTCATGCTCCGAGGTGTTCAGGTTTTTGTCAAATTTTTCCACTCCTCGTTCTTTTGCCTCCGAGGGCTAGGTGCGAGGCCTACTCTCTCTTGGTTTAATGAGGGCATTACTTCATCAAATTTCACCAAGAATGTAGCCAAAGTTCCTTGAAACTGAGATCAAAGATTTCAAACACCCAATAATAGTAACCATAAACTAGCAAAGATTGTTTTTAAAATTCAAACAAGACTAAATTGACTTTAAACCAAATTAAAAAAAAAATTCAAAGATAAAGGATAGACATGGGATTCCCTCCCAAGTGGACTTGTTTAGAGTCTCAAGCTCGACTATTCATACACTTCTAATATGGTTGTGTATAGGGAACCAGAGCTCCCTTATTTGCATCATCAGCCTCCTCTTCTAGTGTTCCCTCTATTTCAAAACATTTCCCATTGATTGTAGGCTTTTTCTTGTCTTCCTTCAAATCAAACATCATTCCCATCCCTTCTCCGACCTGAGTTTGATAGTCATATTCCTTACATCGATCAGAGCTCCTACTGACGCCAGGAATGGTCGTCGTAACAGTAATAGATCAGCGGGTTCTTCATCCATTTCTAGCACCACAAAGTCTATGGGAACCAACACACTGCCCACACTTATCAGAACGTCCTCGAGCAGTCCTCTCGGCTTCCTTGCCATTCTATCGGCAAGGACCAGGGAGATTTTTCAATCTTTGAAATTTGACTATCCCCCCAACTTGAATCAGCTGTCCTCAGCGTTTTCCTGAGGTCCCACAACTGATGGGAGTACCTTTCCCGTCCTGAGAGTGATGGATTGAGCCGTATACTCCTTAAGGTTTTGAACAGCTTTAACGGGTAGTTGACCCGGGGACTTCGTAGAAGATGAAGCATGAGCACTCTCTATATACTTTAACCATGCATTTAGTGTTTCAAACTTGCAATTCAAATCACTATAAGTAGTGTCAATCCGAGTGTGTACTTCCCCAAACTTCTTAGTGATCTCCGTTTGATGAGCTGTTTGACTTTGAAGGATTTGTTGTAGCATACTCATCACATCCGGTGAATCCTCTTTGGATGGTTGAGGTTGCGTTGCAGCTGGTACCAGCTTGAGGCTCTTGCCATTGTTCTTTTGGAATCCACACTCTTTGCTTTGGTGGATATACTTGATCTTGAGGATTGGCCACATTTGTACTCCGATAGCTTAGGTTCAGATTCTGCTTGTAGTTTACCCACGACTTGGATCCACTTTTGTTTTGAACAAAACAAATCTCCTCCAATTGCTCGTCCTTGTTCTCTTTNTCACGTGTTTGGTATGGACCATGAGTAATTTATCCAGCTTCTCATGAAGTTGCTTTAACTCCTTTCTTGCGGAGGTGTCGGAATTTGAGGTTCCTCTGACAGCTTGGTCATAGTCCACGCCATACTGTCCATCGGCTAAGGCGAGGTTCTGAATCAATGCACGTCCCTCGTTGATATCCTGCTGGAGAAAGCTCCCATGACTTGCGGTGTCCAACAACATACATATCCTCGGGAAAACTCCTGGGTAGAAGTTGTTGAGGATGGTATCTTCTCTAAAACCATGATGAGGGCACTGAGCTTGGTAAGTGTTGTACCGATCCCACGCCTCGGCCAAAGACTCACTACTTTGCTGAACAAAGTTGGATATGCTGTTCCGAAGCTTTGCCGTTCGTGAGTTTGAAAAGAACTTGGTGAGAAACATGTGTTTACACTCCGGCCAAGTTGTGATTGATCTGACTGGAAAGTGTTTTCCCACTTATGTGCTCTATCCCCTAGAGAGAAAGGAAAGAGCCTGCGCTTCAAGGCATCTTCACTCACCCCATTGATACGTGTGAGTGAGCATAATCTCTCGAACTCGTCGAGGTGGTCGAGGGGATCCTCCAAGGGTAGACCATGAAACTTGTTATTCTGCACCATGGAAATGAAACCACTCTTGATCTCAAAATTGTTGTTCTGGATCGCCGGCGGCTGTATCCCATTCCAAATTGTATATGTACTCGAGGCATCGCTCGCACCAATACAGCAAGGGCGATGAGCTGGGTTCTGTGCTCGCGCCTGATGGGCAGCCTCATTAACCAACGGAGGAGTACCATCGAATATCGTTCCCAGTGTAGAATTATCAAGATCTGGATGTGGTTGCTACATTGTACTGCGCTTTCCTCGGATCTCACGAGTGAGCTGATTGATATCATCGGCGGGTGGTGGAAGGTGTTGAGAACCTTTCGACTGTGTGTGCATCAACCGAAGAAACTGAACTGATTACTCGCACAACTCGCAGGAGTTGGAACAAGGATGCAGATTCTGTCACTTGCCTTGGTGTCGAATGGCGAGGGTACCTGCGAGGCCTGCAAAGACAGAAGCAACAACTTGTCAATAAGATGGAGGCTTGGTCCTTAGAGATCCAAGCTTAGTGAAACACAGACAAGTTTGAATAGTAATGACAATAAACCTGATCCTAAGACTAGCAAATTATAAATTGGAACAAGTAAAAACTGATTTGGCAACGGTGCCAATTTAATAACAAGGTTTTTGACCTAAGTGATCAAATCATTGAAGCATAGGGTAAGTGATGGGATTGTCGAACCAATACTCAGTAGTTTCTTGTAATCAACCTATCTACTACTAGTTTCTAGTCCAGGCAACCTATCAATCTGTCACAAAGATAGACTATGTTTTCTACTGAGCTTGCAATCTGGCCAATAGGACAAAATAGACTAAAAGACAAATTAGAAACATAATATAAACATCTAAAACAGAGAAATGATGAATAAACAGAGCAAGATAATAACAATAAGTGAATCAAAGGTAAATAGCATGAATCTAGAGGATAGGGGTGATTGATCGGCAGTAAACTCGCCGATCCGATCTCGCCAAGCAATAAAGGCGATTCCTAGAGATGGACAAGCTAGATCAACCCATTTTTATAGTGAAGACCCCTTTCCAAATCCGGCTGATCCATTACGGCGCTAGCCACGATCATGCCAAATCAGAAGCTTAAAGTTCAGCCCAATACATCTAATAGCCGATCCATAATACTAGATCTCTCCTTGGTGGATCAAACCATCACTCACATGGCACTTGGTCTCTGATTCCCTTAGCGCTAGCTTTAGGTTCGGCCCAAATCATATCTCTCTTGATCAGGGAGATATCGGCCTTAAGCTCAGCCATGTGAGAAGAAATCAGATCAGATCATTGTTTGCAAGGCGAGTGGATCGGTGATTTCACCTCCGATCTCCCTATCCTCGAGATCCACAAGGATCTACTCACTTCTCATGGTTTGAGAGTAGAGGATCAGAGGAGATCTCATTAGCATAAAAATAAACAGCGATAAAATAAAGAGCAGAACGTAAAAGATGAAGATCAATCCAAAATCATTCCATTAAAACTTAAGCATAATCATCAAAGTACCTTAACAACCATAAAAGAAAGCAACTATAAAATAGAGAGAGTTTTTTCGGCTAAAACAATAGATAAAATGATAAGATAGTGATTAAGGGGTATTTATAGGATCATTTGCATAACCCTAATGGTCAAACCGACCTAAGTCAGTCAACTAGAAATCTTGCCCTCGGAGTCCATACGCGAGCTTGGGCACCAAGGAGTGATTCTGATCTTCGCCCTCAAGAGTTGAGGCCGAGTGAATAGTCCGAGTGTAATGGATTTTTTTCTCCTTGCAGCAGATAGGTTGAGGCTGGTGACTGAGGCGTCTTTTCCTGAGCGTTCCGAGCAGTCCTTGCTTGCGATCCGTGAGGCAGCGATCCGAGTTTGCATGACTTATTTTTCCTAACAGCTGATCCAATCATCCTTAGCTCCATTTTTAGCTCCTTTTCTGCTCTTTTTGCTCCTTCACCTAGATAAATTCCAAAACTCCAAATGCAAATGCAAAAAGTGCAAAACTAACCTAAACGGACCTAAGTGCACGGAAAATCTAGCTAAACGGATGCAAAACAACCTAAAATAAGACTCTAAAACCATCAAAAATCACACACATCAGGAAGTAGGATGCTAACCGAACCACCTGTTCCCAAGAAGCCAGACCAATTGATTATTGAACTCGTCAACATTGATTTGGCCAATCCGACAAAATGTGTGAGCATCAGCATCGACCTAAGCAAGCCAATCAGGGAGAAGCTGATACATCTCCTTGAAGAGAATGTAACGACATTCGTATGGGCACCAAGTAACATGCCTAGAATCAACCCGGATATAACAAGTCATAGGCTAAATTTCGATCCAACATATAAGCCAATTAAACAGAAGAAAAGAAAACTCGGGCCAGAAAGAATAAAGGCCATAATCAAAGAAGTCAAAAAGCTGATTAAAATTGGATCAATCATTGCAATTCAGTATCCTGAATGGCTATCCAATCCGGTAATCATTCCGAAGAAGAATGGAAAAGGGTGAGTCTGCATAGACTTTACTGATCTCAACAAAGCTTGTCCAAAAGACAGCTATCCACTGCCATATATCGACCAAATCGTTGAGGCAATAGATGGAAACAAACTTCTTTCGTTCATGGATGCTTTCTCGGGATATAACAAGCTTCAGATGCACCCCAACGACATGGAGAAGACTTCATTCATCACGGAACAGGGTACTTATTGTTACAAAGTAATACTATTAGGACTAAAGAATGCTGGAGTTACCTACCAGCGCCTTGTGAACAAAATGTTTGCCGACCAACTCGGGCAATTAATGGAAGTATATATTGACGACATGCTTGTCAAGTCATTAAAAGCAGAAGATCACGTCGATCATTTAGCTTTTTGCTTTAAAACTCTGAATGAATATCAGATGAAGCTCAACCCAACAAAATAACTTTTGGGGTTACATCGGGAGAATTCCTCGGATACATAGTCACTCAAAGAGGAATTGAAGTCAATCCAAAGCAAGTCACGGCAGTCCAAGAATTGCGTTCTCCAAAGAATAAGTGAGAAGTACAAAGGCTAACGGGCCGAATAGCCGCCATGAACTGCTTTATATCTCGTTCAACCGACAAGTGTCTTCTATTCTACAACTTGTTACATGGAAACAAAGAGTTCAAGTGGGATGGAAGCTGTGAAAAAGCTTTCATCATAACACACCTCAGGGATAGGCATTTGACTAGAGAGCCCTACAGGAGAAGTCCTAGAACAGTTATTCCGACTTGCATTCCCAATTTAAACAACGAGGTGGGGTACGAAGCTCTAATTGCAGGAATTAAACTGGCTAAGGAAGTCAGAGCTACTGATATCGATTGATATTGCGACTCCCAACTCATCGTTAACCAAGTAAACAGGGTTACGACACAAAGAATGATCAAATGGAAGCTTACCTTCACGTGGTAAAGGAGTTGACCAAGAAATTGAGATTCAAGATCAACAAAATCTCAAGGTCCGAGAACACATCTGCTGACGCCCTAGCTGTTCTTGAATCCATAACCGATCCCATCCCAAGGCGAATCATCCCAGTGGAAAGCATAGATAGACCAAACATAAACCTACCAAAAGGATATCTAGAACTTGTCTTCGCTATAGACAAAATCCGAGAAGAATCTAATTCCGAGATGGTAGACGCCAAACAAAACGACAAACAGAAGATGGATTGGCGAGATGAAATCCTCGCTTACATCCTGGATGGCGAAACGCTAGAAGACAGATAGGTAGCATGCTGATTGAAAGTCAAGTGTGTTTTTTACGCCCAAGTCAGCAAAAAACTTTACCAAAAGAGTACAAACGAGGTATTGCTCACTTGCGTTCAAGGAAAAAAAGTCGACAAGATCATTAGAAAGACACATGATGGAGTGGGAGAAAACCACAACAGTGGAAGAACACTCGTTCAAAAGATCAGAACACTAGGCTACTATTGACCGACTTGCACCGAATACACCGCGAAGTGTGACAAGTGCCAAAGACACAGACACATCATCCACGCTCCAACCGAGGAGTTAACATAGGCAATTATGCCTTATCCATTTATGTGATAGGCAATGGATATAGTCAGACCATTACCGTCATCACGTCAAAAGAGATTTACGCGTGTATGACCGACTACTTCTCAAAGTTGGTTGAAGCAGAAGCTTATTCTCAGATCAAGGATAAAGATGAGATCAAATTCATGTGGAAAAATCTCATATGCCGAATGGTCTTCCATATAAGATTGTAACTGATAACGGATCCCAGTTCCTCTCGGTTGAATTTACCAACTTATGTGCCAGATAGAATATAAGAGTAAGCAAATCAACGTCACAAAACCCACAAGAAAACGGCCAGGCTGAGGCCACGAACAAACAGATACTCAAAAGGTCTAAAGAAGCAACTCTCTGAAAAGAAGGGAAGTTGGACTTCCGAGTTGGAGAGCGTATTATGGTCACATCGGACCACACCTCGGAAATCAATCGGACAAAATCCATTCTCTCTTTCTTACAGAATAGAGGCAATGGCTCCAGCCAAGCTAGCTGTGCCAAATCTATGCCGTGAATGTTTTTCCGAGAATGAAGATGCTAACAATGATGTTATGGAAAATAGCATAGACGACTTAGAAGAAGAACATGACAGGGCACTTCTTTGAGTACAAAACTATCAACAACAAGCTGCAAAGTACTACAATAAGAAAGTAAGCGGATGACACTTTTCAATCGGAGATCTTGTACTTCGAAAATTGTTCGAGAACACAGTCGAACTCAATGCTGGGAAACTTGGCGCAAATTGTGAAGGGCCATACATTATCTTTGAAGTTGTAAAGCTAGGAGTCTACAAAATTGCAAGCATGAAAGGAGTACCAATTCCTCGAAGTTGGTACTCCATCAATTTAAAGCGATACTACTACTAAAAGTTTGCCATCTCGGCGAATTAGATGTGTCACTTAATGCATCTCAGTTTACTTAAATAAATATGTAATGAGAACTACGTCTTGGTTTGATCCTTTCGGGGTATGTAGGTAGCCTTCGGGCCTAGATAGAACTCTATAAAATTTTATTTGTACCAAGTCGGCATCGAAAAAAAAGAATAGGTTACACCATATATCTTCCAAAGTCGCAAGCCGAGATAAATTCTTGCAAAAACAAATACAATTTATCTTTAAGCCGAGTCTTAAAATCTCACTGATCCCAATCTCGAAAAACTTGATGAAGTCACAGAAAACTTCACCGAGTCTAAACCTCGAGAATCTCCGATAAAGGCCTAGTCCTTATCTCAAATGCTAAGTTCTCAACTCGCCAAGTCAAATCTCGCAAAACTTAATATCACCGAGTCTAAATCTCAAAAATCTTTTACTAAGGCCTAGTCCTTACATTTAAAGTCAAAGTTCTAAGCTCAGCAAACTCAACCTCGGGAAACTTATACATGAGTTTGGTGAGCTTAAAACTTTGACTTTAAATGTAAGGACTAGGTCTTAGTAAAAGATTTTTGATATTTAGACTCGGTGATATTAAGTTTTGCGAGATTTGACTTGGCAAGTTGAAAACTCAGCATTTGAGATAAGGACTAGGCCTTTATCGGAGTTTGACTTTGACTTTATATGTTTCACAAACTCAATTTAACATAAACAATTTTACAAAGCTTTCAAATACAAAAAAGTCAAAATCTCTCACTGGTTCTGGGATCGAGGTAGTCTTGTCTTCGTCGCTCCTCGACACCGGTGATACCGGATCTTGTCAGCGTTGAATCTTCTCTTTATCACTTATCCACTTTTTGTCTCTTTTGAGATGTTATCCGTTTTCTGTTTTTCTTCTCCACCCCGTAATCAATGGCGGGTTGTGTTGAACCTCAAGGAGTAGCTTTTAAAGGACGAAGCTTCTTTTGGTTTCTTCGTCCTTTTGGTTTCTTCACCACCGTCTATTCCCATGGGAGAAGTTTTTGTCTCTCCCTCTGTTCCATTTTTCTTTGCCTTCTTTATCAGTGGTTTCAATGTTGCCGTTTCAGACTTTTTCGGTGGCTCTAACCTACCGAGACCGTCTCAACCATCTTCCGCTACTCGCTGCGACTTCGAATCTCTCGAAGACATTACCACTCGCCGCCGGCGAGCCTCCGGGTAGATCTGTCGCTCCATCTTCCATCAATCTCCTAGCTGCTCTCTCCTCCTCCACAACAACACGAGTGTCACAGCAAGTTGACTTAGAGTCTGATCTTCAAGGTGACCGAATCTCTCTCCATCTTCGTCAAACATGTAGGTGCTCGGAAAAAACGGAACTTTCAACCGGCAATGATGTCAATGTCGCCGGCGCTGTCAATCCCTCTCTCCATAGAGGCATCATGATTAGGGTTTCAGCATGTCTCCATGGGCCTGATAATGGTTAATGGTTATGGGCCTCAGCTTTAATAATTTTTTTTTGTTTTTGGCCCTTTAAACCCAATTGGAGTAGTTTATGATGACAAGTTATTCCATTTGGGCCCTAGACAAATTATAATAGAGTATTATAAGATTTTTAGATGCACTAGTTTTTTTTTTCCCGAATATTACTTTCATTATCGATAAAAAACCAAAAGGTTGATTGTACATCTAAAGAGCATACAATCAAAGATAGGAAAATTAGAGTGCGGAATTCATAGCTGATCATCAATGATTATGGTAACCTAGGAAATAAAAGAATAAACAGAAGTATATTCTAAAAAAGTCAAATTTAGGACCATTAGTTTTGATTTGCCGTAGATTGCCAAAAGAGTAGATTCCAGAAATTCTTTAACTTGCACTTTAAGAAGACTGTGAGGCTTTGTTTGGGTAAGTATCCGCAGCGTCCGGGTAGCGCTTCCTTTTAGACTCTTGATTTAGTAAAACCTGAATCTCAGCTTGCATACCAGAAGTGGCTAAGTCTAAACCAAAGTGTGTAGAGAGTGTATTGATCATGTCGATTGTACCAGCATGGTCATCTTTTTGATCATTTGTTGGTGCTTGATTACCTTCCAGTCCGTGTTCTTGCACTTGAGTTTGGAGAGTCAGAGCTTGAGCATGAGGTGTTGGATGAAGAGTTTCCACCTCCATAGCTTGGTGATCCATTTGTGATACCACTGATGAGATTTCTGGCGGCAACACGTTTTCCTCCGCATCATGCAAGTAGTCTTCAGGAGTTGGAGTGTACGAGCATACAGTTGTGTCATGCATCATTTTCTGACAATTTAGGCAAAAGTTGGAAATACCTTCATAATGAAAAAAGACAAAAAGTCTTTCCCCATTCTGAAAACGTAAAGGCTTGAAAAATTTGAGCATGTCAAACGGATTAATATTGACTTTAACCCTTATTGTGGAGGCTCTTAACATGGATTCTGGTTGGACATCGATTTCCTCTATTTCACCCAACTCTCGGGCAATCAGACGAGTGGTCATTGCGGATGCATATTGAAGAGGTAAATCTTGTATCTGAATCCAAACTGGTACCTGAGAGAAGAAAAACCGTGGCTCAATCGGTGCCCATCTTTGTAGAAGAACAAGCCAACCATTGTAAGTTATTGGTTGCCTCCTGAGTACGGACTTGAGGTCGGTTTCAGACGAAAACATGAACTGGACGAAGTCGTGGTCAATGATTCGGCCAAACACTCTAGTTTCCATCTTCCAGATTCTTGGAAGGTCCTGAGCCATCTCCACTAAGTTCTGCTCCATATAGTTTATAGGACGAGCAACTATACTTCTTTTGCTCAGCTCCGTGGAGTTACAATAGGCAAAGTTTGGAATGAAAATGTCATTGTGCGTCTCCCCATATGGAATTGCTCAATCGCAACCGAGAAATTATCAACCATTATAGGAGAGAGGATGAGTTTTAGAGCTGCTGGTGTAATAGGTGATCTGCAAAATCACTCTCTCTGTTGGCTTCTTATAAACTAGTACAATGATGAGAAGTAGCGTCGTTCTTTTTAGCCAGCTGTACGCATGCTAAACCCCTTTGAGACGACGCCTAAGTCATCCAATGCATGTGAAGTATTTGTCCCAATGCGCCGCCTAGCAGGATCTTAGAAAATCTGTTCTAAGAGATTGTCTTTCACCTTGTATTACTAGCTGATTGGGGCAATGTCAGAACCGGACACGTGACGACAACTGAACTAGGTAGCTTGAGTTGTTAAAGTAGGTAATGATTATGCAGGGAGCAGTGCGTGTGATAGGGTGGTAAGGAGACAGAGGAGTGAAGAGTTGGTTATAAAGTTGGAGAATCGAAGCTGATTTCATAAATAAAGAGTGTAATCATGAGTGTGTTTTCGATGGGCTTAATCATTTATAATAAATGATAATCTGAAAGCAGCCCATTAATGATCCAATATATCGGGGATTAAATTGGCTGAGGGAGATTAAATGAGATAGGTTATGTGAATGTTGCATACCATGTGGTGTATTTACTGGTGATGTGATTGTGGTTATAAATTTAGCGGGAGATGGTGTGAAAGTAACCAACCTGGTTTTTGTGTTGTGATGTAGTCTTGGAATCTGTTTTCTACCACCACACTTCTGGCTATGAGACAGTGCCATGAATTCCTCTATGATTGTATTGACTGGAACCTAATGTCATGCCCTTGCTGGAGTATGCTTTGTATTTGATCCTGTTGGTTTTTATGTGTTGACCAATTTCGTGCTCGGGTTATGATCTCTAGAATATTATTCTCTTCTATCATGATACATACAGGGAAGAGATGTAGATCTAGTATGCTTTGTAGAAGACGTTGTAATCCCATCAATTTAACCTGCAGTTTGTTTCCCATACTCTTTATAGTGAAACGTGCGTACCAAGCTTCTGTGGTTTCCTTATGTTGGATAATCCATGAACCTCCATGTAAGTAAGAATTCCTATTGAGGGTTGTATCCCACCATGCCATATAGGTTTTTTGGTTAGATCTTTGTGCTGGCATTGTTGGCTGACTCTGTTTTCCCCTATTTATCATCTCGGTGCACTCTTTCTGTTGTTGGAACCACATGTTTGCTTCTGTTAAGCTGTCATTTAGGTTGTGCAAGAGGTTTTGGTTGGCGTTTTCAATTACTATTTTGTTTCTTGTTTTCCATATACACCATAGCACCCACGGAAAGTTGCTGCTGATATCACATGGTATTCTTGTATCTTTAGTGGTTAATAATAGGTGAATAAAATTACCTTCCAATGTGTTATTGTTAAAACCTCGTGTTGATTCTAGATAATTGGCCAGCCTCCAGATTTGTCTTGAAACATGACAAGTGAAAAGCATATGTTTTATAGTTTCCTCTTCACCGTTGCATATAGGACAAGTAGGGGTTGAGACTATTTTCCTACGATATAGTTGTTCTTGTACAACCAACCCGCCTGATAAAGCCTTCCACATGAAATTTTTTAACTTTGATGGCGCTCTTAGTTTCCATAATCTTGCTTTCAGTCTTGTGTGGTAATGTAGTTGGTCTAGAAGATGTGAAGAGCCAAAAGGATTCATGTTAGTGAGGAACCAATATCCACTCTCAACTGTGTATTCACCAGACGCATTATAACTCCATATCCAATCATCCCTGTGGTTTAAAGCTGGTGAGATTGAGAGTACCCGTGGGATATCAAATGTGTGAATTGTGTTATGTATTGCTTGTAAATCTCCTCCATCCATGTTTAGTAGATTGCTAACTTTCAAATCTACATTGAAAGAGGTGTTTTTGCTGACTGGGGCACGTGGTTTGGAATCCATTATCCATGGAGTGGACCATACAAATGTGTCTTGGCCATTGCCTATCTGTTTGATAAGGCATTTTGTTAATAGTTCTATGCCTCTAATAATGCTTTTCCATCCATAAGAAGGTTTGACACCTATATGAGCTTGCAGCAGGGTTGAGTTAGGGAAGTAAATTGACTTATATGTTTTGGCTAATAGTGATCTTGGTTTGTGCTGTATCCTCCATGCTTGCTTGGCAAGCAGAGCAACATTGAAATTGTCAATATCCCTTATACCAAGTCCACCTTGAGATTTTGCCTTTTGGATTTGGCTCCACGCCACCCAAGGTATTTTATTTCTGTCTTGCTCCTTGTTCCACCAGTAAGATCGCATTAGACTAGTAAGTTTCTTGCAGTGAGTTTTTGTTAGTAGGAAACATTGCATGGCATAGATGGGAAGAGCCATAGCTACTGTTTTTAACATTATTTCTTTACCCCTTGCTGAAAGAGATTTTGCAAACCAGGATGAAGTTTTCTGTTCCATACGCTCTGTAATAAATTGTAATTGTTTTGTTCTGGATCTTGTAAATGAGTCAGGGAGACCTAAGTATTTATCCATTCCACCAACTAATGTTATGCCTAGAATCTCTCTGATTTCTTTTTTCTTCCTTTCTGTAATATTCTCAAATGTGATAGCAGACTTTTGAAAGGTTACTACTTGACCTGAAGCTCCAGAGTATTCTTCTAGAACCTGTTTAAGAGTTGTTGCCTCTCTAGATGATGCTTTGCAGACAAATAAGCTATCATCTGCATAGAGCAGATGATTGATAGTAGGACCTTCCCTGTGAAACTATATCCCAGTTAACCTACCTTGTGTAGCTATAGCATTAATCTTACCTATCAGAGCCTCAGTACATAGTATATATATGTATAGTGACATTGGATCTCCCTGTCTAATTCCTTTTTGTGGTTGGATGAATCCGTGAGGTTGGCCGATCATGATCAAAAATATATAACTGATGTTATACAATTCATTACCAAATGAATCCATCTGTCGTTAAACCCCAATTGGTGCATGACTTGTTTGATGAAACTCCACTCAAGCCTATCATAGGCTTTTGAGATATCTGTTATAACCAACATGTATGCCGCTTTACTTAGTCGATTTGTTTTTATATGATGAATTCATGTGCTATCATGATATTATCTGTGATTACTTTTCTGGGGGTAAATGCTCCTTGTGTATCTGATATTATCTCTGATAGCAGAGGTTGTAATCTTCTGGTGAGTATTTTCGAGATGATCTTGTACAGCAAGGAACATAAGCTGATTGGTCTAAACTCTTTCATTGTTGTTGCCTCTGCATTTTTTGGGATTAAACTTATATATGTATGGTTCCATTCCTGCGGAATTTGTCGTGTTTCAAAGACTGTTTTGATCTCCTTGTTAACCTGTGGTGAGATAAGTTCCCAATACCTTGTAAAAATGACCTGTCCTGCCATCTGGCCCCGGGGCACTGTCTTGTTTGATGCTAAAGACTGCAAGTTTGATCTCCTCATCCGTTATCTCTGCCAGAAGTTGATTATTCATGTCTGTTGTGACTTTTGGCGTTGTTTGTGTAATAAAGTCTCTCATATTCTGGTATTGGTGTGAGGTGAATAGATCTTTAAAATATGTTGCCGCAATATTGCCTTTGGATCCCTCAAGGTAATTCTTTCGTTCATTGTCATCCTCTATATAGGTGATAGAGTTGGTTTTCTTCTGTCTATTTACACTGTTGTGGAAAAAGCTAGAGTTGGTGTCACCTTCCCTTAGCCATTTTTCTTTAGATTTTTGCTTCCAATATTCCTGTTCTGCCTGTGCTTGTTCCACAAGTTCCGACTTAAGTTGGTTGATTAAAGCCATGTTTGGATATCTCTCTGTAAGTTCTTTCTGTAATCTGCTCTGGATGTCCATATTCCTTGCCGAATTGGTTTGTTTGTGCTTCTTCTAGAGTCTGATATTTTGCCTTAGTATTTTGAATCTGTTAATTGACTCCATGGTCTGATTCCCCTTCCAACTTTGTGTTAGCATTTCATTAAAGTCCCTGTATTTTGTCCACCTCTTATCAAAAAAGAACCTTTTGGAGAAGGTGTAGTTCTCAGCTGCAAAAGATATGAATATAGGTCTGTGATCAGAGCCTTTGAAATCCATATAAGTTGATGACGCTTGTGGAAATAGACATGTTAACCTTGAGTTGTTGAAGGCTTTATCCAATCTGGTTTGTATCCGTTGATTGTTCCTGTGACCTGCCCATGAGAAGTATGGTCCATTACTGTTTAGTTCTTCCATATCACATTCTGTGATAAGAGCTTTAAATGGTTGCATTGCCCATGATGGTCTCTGAGAACCTCCTAGTTTTTCTTTATTTGTCCTGATTTCATTGAAATCTCCAAGAAGCATCCATTATGAACTCCTATTTTGGTTGATACTGCTTAATTGATTCCAAACCTGCCTTCTCATATGTGGTTTTGGGTGCCCATAAACAAAGGATACATAGATATAGTGTCTCCCGATTCTTAGATGAGTATGTATAATGTTTTGATTACTATTTAAGATGTGTAGATCCTTTTTATTGTTCCACATTAGAGCTAATCCTCCACTTAGTCCTATTGGTTCTATAGTAAAGAGGTTTTGATAACCGAGCCAGTCTTTAACTTGAGATACATAGTGTGAAGTATTTTTTGTTTCCATTAAGAAGAGATAGTCTGGAAATAAGGTTTTCCTTATTTCTTTTAGCCTTTGAACTGTCAAGGTACTCTTCAAACCTTGGCAGTTCCAGCTGATGATGCTCATGATGAAACAGGTGGCTTAAGGAAAGCCACCATACTAGTGTTAGGTTGTTCTAAGTGTTGTTGAGTGGGCTATGCCAAACCTTCAGATATTTTACACTTCTTCCTGTTATCTCTTGGAACCATAGTATCTCCACCTACCATTAACCTTTCTGTGAGGTCATCTAGCAGTGGACCAGCTGGGGTAGTTGGTTTTTGTGATCTTTTATGTTGGCTTTTGTATTTTATGAGTGGAATTTGGTCATCTCTTTGATCTTTGTCACTTGTAACTTGGGTGATGAATCCCTTTGTTTCCATTATTTTACACGAGTTGTTCTGCACGTCTGGAGGCTGATTAGACTTATCTTTGCTGTAAGTGGATTCTGGTACAGAGTTTCTTAGTGTAGTTTCTTGCTTTGGTGTTTCCTGGTTTACGTTGGATATGTGGTACCTTTCCTCCTCGTTAATATAAGATTTGATTTTTTTATCCACCTCCCTTGTATCCATCTTCTCTACAGATGATTGACCCGTATTTTCTTGACTATCTTTGTACTCATTTTCCTTTTGGTGTTGTTCAGATGTATGAGTATCCATTGGATTGCATTCTGGTGATTGTGGGGGTGAGGGACTGGCTAGCCAAGGACAGTGTCTCTTTTCATGAGTGATTCTGAAACAAAAATGGCATGATTTTTTATCCTATCGAACTCAAAATCAACCTTGATAACCTTTCCATCAGGGAATCTGTATGTTCTTTGTGGTTTTAATGGACTATGCAGATCATACACGATTTTAACTCTGATATATGCATGTAATGATGTTCTGTTTTCATCATAGTCCACCTCTATGACATCACCATATGTGCTAGCAATAGCTTTGAACAGGTCTGTTGTGTGATGTTGAATAGGAATATTTGACATACAGATCCAGATAGGAACCTTAGTGATAATTTGCTATCCTTGCATGTCCTGTTTGGATATGACTGCCACACCCCAGTCCTCAAAATTCCAGATTCCAAATCTTGTGACAGCATTTAAAGCCTCTTCTGATTGAAATCTAAACTAGAATTAATCTTGCGAGAGCATCGTTCCAATCACCTTAGCATATGTTCTCCAAATGCGTGGTAAGGTGATCATAGCTTTAGCCATGTTTTGTTTTTTGGGGTTAAGCAATCTGCCAATTAGGATATGTCTCTGGTCTTGCATGTTAGTGTAATTACCAGATCGTGGCAGATCTACTGGTTCTTCTTCGAGATTAAGAGAGTCAAAGGCTTCTTGTAATGTTGTCTCCATTGTAAGGAAAATTTGGCAAAATAGTTATTTTGTGATCCTTTTGGTAAGAGAGATGATCCTGTTGTGCAATGACTTGTTTAAAGCTGTTGCATGCAACCGATCCTTTATGATCCTTATATATGTGTGACTCTTCAATGGAAATTGGTGGTATATGTAGGGTGTTTCAGCAGATGTTAGTCTTCTTGTTTGTCAATTGGAGTTTGAGTTTTGGAGAAAGATTGATAATTACAGGAGGATTGTGATCAGCTTTTGTAGAGAGATCAATCAGGTAATTTATCTGACAACAAATCAAGCTTCAGTGGGTATACTCTTCTTCTCTATCATCGAGAGAAAAGAGGGATAAAAAGCTGATTTTCGGTTAATATCTATTGATTATTTTAGCTAAGATTTTGTTTCCTAGTTTTCCACCTAATCTAGTCTAGTATAAAGAGAAATGAAGATAATTGAATAGAAAAATTTGAAACAAATAGAAAAAGAAGAAGAATGTGGAGAAAATGAGGAAGAGAATACTTTTTTTTTTCTTTTCTTTTCAGGACAAGATATAAAGATGGTTTGGTAGGAGAAAAAGATCAAAAAACACAGAAATCTCAAACTCACTTTACGGCTAAATGGAGAAATAAGATATGAAAATGTTTTCATCAAACAAAAAAAAATGAAGATGTTTGATTTAGTGGAGGAGAACAGAGAGCTATAAAGGTTCAAAAGAGAGAAAAAGAAAAAGATGGGAGAGGAAAAGGAAACATAGAAATCAGATCTGCACTTATGAACTAGATAACAAGTCTAACAAGAGATAGGTGACAAGGATTCTCAGGAGTTCCAACAAACTTAGTCACTATGGCAAGAGAAAGAGTAAAAAGATATTGAAAAGCTTTGTTTCTATGATAGAGAACAGATCAATCCATCAAAAGTTTAATGATCGAGAAAGAAATTGAATATGTGATTAGATTTAACTTGTTACCGGCAAATTAGGATGAATCCGGATGATTACTCCCAACTGTGAAGATGGCAGGTGGAGAAGGTAAAGAGCAGCTTCAGGCTCTCTAAGATGCACTAGTTTATACTCTCCTAAACAGAAATTAGACTTTATTGTTTCTTTTCTTAAAGATAGGATATCATCTAGCATCTCCACTATGGAGACGTTTTTCAAAAGCTCGATGAATTTAAGAGTTTATTTGGTAGTTTAACGTTCCTTTGTGATGACAGAACGAGGATTAGTCTTCGTTTTTCAAATTCGAGACTGTCTATCCAACTGCAATCTGACTCCTATCCAAGATCTCCCGTCTGTTAGAGTCTCATCCACCTGTATTCATCTATTATATACTTTATCTTATTATCAGTTGTGTTGTATTTCATCTATGAGATTACAATCCTGAATATTTAATTAATAGAATTAGTTTTGTGACCAAAAAAGAAAGACATTCAAGAATGTATCATTTTTAATATTGTAACTTTTCTTATTCAAATGTTCTATTTTTATAGTTGAAAATAAATCAAGTTTTTTTTGTCAACTTTATTCAAACAATCATTGGGTGAACAAGTTATAGCCAAAGCTCATATTCTAAAATTTATTTTATTCCTTCTTTTTGTATTGGGAAGGAATCAAACTCGGGTATCTGAAGATTTGTAAAGTGACCACTACCATTATACCACTTGTCATTGGCGAAAACAAATAATAAAGTAATGTAAATCGGCAACATATTTTATAAATATGGTAATTTACAAAATGAATGTAGATCGTAAATTATAAAAGGAAACCACAATTTTCAACCAATACTACATGTAACTAATGATTTTCTTATTTTTATCTTACAATATTACCTTAGTTACAACCTATAGAACTAATCAATTAAATTATAATGACATTAATTGTAATATAACACATGACTAAATATTTAATTTTTAAATTGCTATCTTTTTATTATATAGAAATTAGGATAATAGGTTTTTACAATACAAGTAGGTTAAAAACAAGCTATTTGGAATTTACTAAAATAATTGATCGTAATCGACTGAACTATTAGCAATTTTTTCAAATTATCTATTATATATATTATGGGTTTTTAAGGTTGCATTATTTGATACATAATTTACAAATAATATTTTAGTTATTTACCGTGATGAGTTCAAATCTTGTCTGCACTAATTAAAACATTTATGCCATAAATCATGTCTTGTAGGTTTAATCTAATAAATAATATTGACAAGAAAAAGTACGTGAAAATTTCTCGTTGCATGTGGAAAAAATTACCTAACATTGTTTTGGTTTACTCAGACTGGCATTTTAAACACTAGTCCATCTAATAATATGCATTTTTATAGAATTATAATTTACCACTTATAATTGCTTTTCAAATACCACTTTTTACTTACCAAGCAAACAATACCAAAAATAATCTGTCTACCAATAGATCTGCATGTGAACTAAATATGATCACAAGTTTGCTATTCAAATATAGACTCTAAAACTCCTATTTCTGTTTTCAACTACTTGTTCATCGAAAACGGCAGCCGAAGCCTCTCAAGTCTTTTTAAAAGAGTATAATAGTTTTAAGTTTCATTACAACTAATAAGTTATTGACAGTTCCTTCATATATATTGGTCTTAATTGTATTGTAAATTTTAATATGAAATCTTATAAAGTTTCTAGAAGTTTTGAAAGCTTTATAATGTGGACTAGAAAATAACTGTAAGCATATGTAATTTCGTGTAGTACATATGCATACTATGCGAGTTCTCATGAATAATTTTAGTCAATGAGTATCTGGTAAGTATACGGTAAAACCTCTATAAATAATAGTGTCGGGATTACATTAAAACTGTAATTTTAATTAATATAAAGATTATTAATTTATTGATATACTAATTGAACCAAACACTCAATTTGAGACTATTAAATTATACTATTTATAAAGGTTATTAATGAATTGATTATTAATTTAAAGAGGTTCTAATATATATTCTTATATATCATAAATAGCGACATATATATATATATATATAAATACATAAATATATATATACCTTATAACTATCTTATTTAACACATGTATATATATATATACTCCAAATCACTGGTATGACTATCAAAATCGTGAGCATCACTAGTCGGATACCCATATTCTAAGACCATATAATCTTGTTACATGAAATGCGCCAAAACCCTGCCCCCATCAAGAAATCGAACTGGCTAAGAATAATTCCATCATAGTCTTTAATAGGTTTGTTAGATGAGTTTTTAAATTTTAAGTTAAAAAAATAAAAATAAATTAATTACACAAGAAATGTATCTTTGGGAAGATACTGTTGAGTTTTTTAGAGATCCTAACGTGTCATATTTTTATTGGTGAGTATAATAAAATAAAATAAAGATTTATTTTTGTTTCTTCTTCTTTGTTTTCGATAGCAACGAGAAAAGAATATCAAGCCTCTTCATTGATGGACTAAAAAAGTATTTAAAGGAAACTAAGGGTTCTTAAAATATTTTAAAAAAGAAAAAGAAAATAAAAATTGGAGTATATACCCATTTTGAGGTTCTACCAATGAAAATAGCCTATATATATATGCACAAGGGATTGGAAAAGAAACCAAAATAACAAGTTTGTATGGTGTGTCTCTCTGGACATAGTTAATCAATGTGCGGCGTGCGATGATGTGCAAATGGAGGATGAAATTTTCAAACTATAAATTAATGCATGTGTTAGCAGATCCCATTTAATTTATGCAATAGACGATAATGTTGTTATGATACTACTTGATCAAGATCAACAAAAAAAAATACTTTTTTTTTTTAAACATTTGCTTACTTTCATCTATTGACCCCCCAAATTATAATATTTGACATAGTAAATACTTTATTAATAAATTATAGGTTTTCAATGATTTGATGGATCCTCACTAATTTTGTATGGGGCACTTTTCCGACTAAAATCTGTTCATCACTACTTCCAACTCAAATAGTTAGATTGGTAATATTATTTATATCAAAAATTTTGAAAAAATGAGCAGTTGAAGTGAAGAAAATTTAATTTGAAAATGACTGTTTGAAATTGGTGATTGGCAAAAAAATTTTCAAACAAAAGTCATTTAAAGATTAATGTTGATTAGTAATATTATAGTTACTCAATAGTGTACTGAGATAAAAATCAGTATGTAAATTTTAATTTAAAATAATTATTGTAATAAGTAATGGTTTAACATTTTTAATATAAAAATAAATATATAGATTATTAGTACTTTTTTAAAGATAATATTTTTATAATAGTAAATGACTATTTTCTAAATGTAAATGAATGGTTCTTCTTTTTGAAGAATAATGTAAATTATATGCTTTTTAAAATCATAATTATGCACAAAATATAAAAATAAATGATTGTTTGTAAATAAAAATGATAATCGTTTGCCAAAAGACTGTAAATAGCTCTGCTTACAAACCATGTTATCAAACGACTTAAATAAATCCAAATGACCGTTTGAAAATTTTGTTTGCAAAAAGCCTTTTCAAGCGAAATATTGATTCGTATCAAGGATGTTGTTTGCAGACTATGTTTTATATGTTACTAATCAAACCCAAAATCAATAGCAATTAGTGGACTCGTCTATATATTATATTTATTAGATTAGAATAATTTATTTACCCCAAAAGATTAGAATGATTTAACTTTTATCTATCACATTTTAATATTTATGGAATTTTAATTACCAATAAACTAGGAAAATTAGAGTCAAAGTATATGATTTTTCTAAGGGAGTATGGTTTATTTTCATCACGAAAGTTTGATATAAAACCTAATCCACCTGAACTTTCAATCTCTGTTTAATTGCACAAATAGTGGTAGTTTAGTGCTTAATTACACCTTAATCTAAACTTGATTGCATAGATTGTTGGTTAAGCATGATTGTATAGAAAGTAAAATTTTGCTCTCTTTTTAATGTGTCACATCATCAACTATTTTTAACAGTAACTTCTTAAATTTAAACCAAAATTAAAAATAAAAAATATATATTTTAAATTTTTTTTAAAATAAGTTATGATGTCACTTCACAAACTTATTTTTAATTCTTCATCTTCATTTATTATATATAATATGCAATATTTAAAAATTTACTAATATATATAGACATATACTAAATAACAAGAAAATTATTTGAATCAGATTTGAGAATAAGATTATATATAAATATTTTAAATAACTAATATAGTTTTTAAACCATTAAAACCCTCTAAATCATTCATATATTTAAATTTGAAAAAGTTTGAAAAAAAATTAATCTCTATAAACTAAATATGTTTTTAAATATGTTCGATGCTTATAAAATTTTAGATAATCAAGTAACATTTAATTATATTAAAAATCTTATTAATCTCTACTTTCTTACAATATTATACTTAACAAAAGAAATTTGTTTTTTGTTACTACTAGACCATAACTCACTACCCCATTAGCTAAGTTCCTATATAATGTAGACAGTAGAACTTGATTCCTGAATGTACAAGTGCATCTGTCTTAAGTGGATTTACCACTTGCCACTAACTAAATCTCACCTACAAAGAAAAAAAAATTGTTTTTGTTTTTTTTTTCTTTTTTTACTCCAAACAAATATAATTAAGAAATATAAATTTTAATTGAAATAAATATTTAAATGCAATTATAGCCACTCTTCGACTACCCTAACTTTAATACTATGAAAACATAACATAAACAATCTCTAGACACAACATTTTAATTATTAGTAAAATCATCATATAGTACTTTTTAATTTATTATAATGAATAAATAATTAAAATTTATGTTTTGATTTTAGAATGAAAAGAGAAGATAAAAGTCGAATTTTCCGAGAAGTCAGATGACACGTCAGTAAAAATGGGAACGACCAAAATTTCCAGAAGTAGAGATGTCAAGCTTTTCCTATTGACGAGGCCCTTATACTCGTCCATTTTGGCGGTCATCAAGTCGGTGACCTCAGGAGAATGTTGACTCCCCGAGCGGACAGACACTAGAGAACATTCATCGTCCAAAGATATTGAGTGTACGACAAACGGGCCTCAAGGTTCCTATCTAGGTTGTTAAACCGATCAGCAATTCGGGAAAACGATCAGACAGTTGGTCACAAAAGACCTTGAAAAGCCTTGAATGCTCAACAATTAAGGTCTGACAAAGTTGAGAATAAAAATTCTCCTTCATAGAGTCCAACTTGGCTCGCAACTTCAGAGCCTCATCTCCAGCTTTCTCAGCAGACTTGAACGCAACACCCCGATCAGAGTCGGTACAGTCAAGCGACTCAGACAAAGCAGCATTCTGTTCCACCAACTTGAGGACATTTTCGCGCTCCAGCCTTAACTTTTCCTTGCCACGAACGAGCTCCTCCTCGACAGCAGAGAGCGTAGACCGAGTTTCCACCACTTTGAGGTAGTCCTCAGCAACTCGGGTAGCGGAAGACGCTTTCCTTCGAGTACTCCTCTCTGGTTTGGCAGCAGATTTCTCATGTTCTAACATAATGTTGTTAAAACAGGCGATAAACTGCAAGGGAATTGGAAAAACGACAGTTAGAAAACAGAGCAATCTAATAATATGAAGCGACATTTAGAAGTCAATACGAACCCTAAACAACAAATAAGCAGCCTCTTCATATTTCTCACGGTTCTTCATCTGATCCGGGGGGAAGGCGCTCCAGCGAAGTCCTAATCTGACTCATTAAGTCAGCACACACCGTCCGGAAATCCAAAATCAAACAAGGATCAGCGTGGTTATGAGTAAAACAAAAGTCAGGAATACCCCTACTCCTTCCACGAGAAGCACCCGTGGAACCACTTCTACTCGTTCTTCTGGGAGAACCAATCTTCAGCGGTGGATCAGTTCTCGCCTTTTTCGCATGTCAAAAATTTCCACGACCAGACTCGGAAGGGACTTCCATGATGTCCCGAGATAAAGTAAAAAGGGTCTAGAAACCCTAGCAGGGCCCTCTAGAAGGCCAAACGTTCAATCCATCAAGCGCGAAATTCACACCAGCTTCAACACTTGGGAGTTTGAAATCATCAAGTCCTATTTTTCAAAAGATTAAAGGAGTTAAGAGAAATTTGAAAAACTTAAAGTCGGAAGAGAGTAAGAAGCAAAGTCGGAAATCGCTAAGAAAGATTGTGGAGATGAAAAGTGAGTGGTAAAAGGAGAAGAAGCATAATATTTATAGAAAATTACCGGAAGCCGAAACGATGCCAAGCATTAATTATGACTAAGTGGGGGGGAATATAAGTGATGCCATGCGGTAACAATGATGATTCGTGTAAAACCAAGGCGACTGTTTGACTAGCCCATACACAAACTAACACATGGACCGAAGATTCTGGAAGATGGAAAACTTTCCTATTCAGAAATTCAGCACCAGAATTTTTTGAGTTTGGGGGGAAATGGTTGGAGGTGGATCCGAGATCCCACTTCGGTCCATGGACAACAACGGGTCAAATACTAAAAGAACAAACAAATTGCAAGCATCAAATCTTCAACTCGGATATAATCATCAACTCAAAGAGATTTCCGAGAAAAACAAAGAAATGGAAATTTTCCTATTTTGACATGGAAAATTTCTGTAAATCTAGCATGAATTTTACCAGATTCAATCTCTTCAACACTATTGTAAATCTTTCTTTATTTTCTCTACATGAAACCGCCTTTATAACCTATAAATAGAGGCACGATCCTTTAAAAAGGGATCGGCTTTTTGACATACTTTAAGCTAATAAGAACACCTTAGTCGACAATCATCTGTACTTGTTCAAGTTAACTATTCTTGCTCAATCCAACTCACAAGTGTCCTTGCCCATTCTCTCCCACTCTATTGATCAGGAATTGATGAGTGTGATTTTTAACGGTTTTAGAGCCCTATTTTAGGTTGTTTTGCATTTGATTAGATAGGTTTTCCATGTATTCCGGTCCATTTAGGTTAGTTTTGCACTTNGCTTAAAATGGAGCTAAAGCTATTGGAGCCAGCTGCTAAGGAAAAGGAGTTGCTCAGACTCGGATCGCTGCCTCGTGGTTCTCAGGGCAAGGGTCCCTTAGTTCGCTAACGGAAGGAAACCTCAGTCGCTAGCCTCAGTCTATCTACCGC